>JADANN010000093.1:0-69493 GCA_018806985.1 Angiostrongylus vasorum | reverse complement strand
GTTACGTATTGCTAAATATTACTGGCGCTCGCTTGCGTCACTCGACGATCAGCGGAAAGTCGAGATGGTGCAGGTGATATCACAGATATCCTTCCTTACTACAGCAAATGACGGCACACCACTGCATCCCTCGCAATTCAGATGGCATTTTCATGCTCAACTAAGCGTCGACATTGCTAACAACAAATGACATTTTTGATAACATCCTCCTGTTAGCTTATCGACGGAATACGGTATACTAAACGTCAGGAGTCCGTCGTCATGACTCATTTCAATTAAGAATTCTTCGGCTTTCGCAATTTCCGCAACAAGGAAGTGCTTGTGGCCAGACTGTAAGTTAGAATTGGAAATTTAGACGATAGAAAACGGTTACGAAAACGATTTGAGAGAAAAGGATGTGAAAAAATGCAATGAAATTGTGTAAGCAGGAAGCACTAGGTATCTTGGTAAGTGAAAACACTTTTCACTGAGTTGAGCGTTGCGTTCATTCGACCTCGTCTCCTTTATTGCTGGACGGGAAAAGTCGCACTTGAGAGCACCAAAGGACAACACAAGCAAAATCTGGACTCTGAACAATTTAAACTCATCGTAAATAATAAAAGTGTTTAGGAAAAATACATGCGAATAAGTGGAAAAAGGTATTATACAAAATGTAGGATTTATGAAAAAAGTAAAGAACTCAGCACAGCATCGGGTCAGTTAGTTTGAAAATTCTCAATATTATTTCATTTCAACGAAGCACTAAATGTTATGAGCGTTGATTTCTCGATAAAAATGGTGTTTGCAAAAAGGTTTAAGAAAGACGATAACTGTGAGGTCGCGTGAAGTCCATCATAACAAAACAATGAACACCACGCGGAAGGACAAGCGGTCACCACCAGTTCCACGTGGTAAACTTACAGATTTTCGAGCTCGCGCGGTAAAGATACCTCGTTTTGCCCTTGTTTGATGAGTGTCATATGGCCACTGAAGCATTCTCTTAGATAATATTCGAACAGAAGCAGTAAATACTGAATTAAAAAGGCCTACGAAGGTTATAAGCTGGTTAATAAGCAGATTTTGAAAACTGGAGGGTCTCATGCATTTAAGGCTGAAAGAGTTCAGAACTTACACAACTTACATACGTTGTTTGCTGGATTTGAATCTTTTAAGACGACAATGCATTCAAGTGCGGAGTAGTTAACTTGGACAGTGAGCTGGCTCAGAATCACTGGTATCAAGGTCAGCGCTACGTCCCTGTTTTTTGAGTACGTCGAACACCTACGAAAATTCGCAGTTCATCGCTGGTTACTTTGAACGTGCGACATAAGCTGCTATATGTACGACCTTGTCAACGATAACATACCTGAAGCACTGCGAATATCTGAAATTTCTCAAATACGCGAATGTCTTGTAAAACCACTGACCCCGTCCATAACTAGTCTTCGTGCGAGTCCTGTAACTGCATCAGCACTTCTTCAAATGGAACCAGTGCTGCTATCCCCTGCAGACAAGTCCAGCACCAAGTAGCCGAGCGAGGAGGAACGGAAACCTTGGTGGGCGAATAGCGCGGAGATCGGTTCCATCTGTATTGTAGAGCGCCTCCGACCACTGCGCCATACGCGTCATGTTTGTTTGCATACACGACAGTTATTCTCCCAATCTTGCAAAGATGCTAACCTTTAGGAGAATAGTAAAGGTAGATGGATGGGAAACCATTACCCACTAAAATGAATTTTCGAATCAGATTTCATTTTAAAAATTTCATGGTGATTCAACAACTGTGGGAAAAAAGCTTAACGTCGTTTTTTCAAGACTACTATGAGTTTTTTTGTCTGTGACGAGGTGTTAGACACCGCAAGAAAGTATAGAAATGCTGAGGAAGATAAAACATTTGGAATATCGAGTGGATATAGGATACCTTTGACCACACGGAAAGGCTGTCTTATACCTCAGGGATTGACCAATACCAAGAGCTTCATGCTTTTATCTTTGCAGCTTGGTAGGAACGTGATTATATAACCAATTTTTTTATTGACTGTCTATTGTTTTTATTTCAGAGTACTCTGTAAAATACAGTTACAATGATAGTGAAGTATTTGCAGAACTTCCGAACGCTGGTGCACTCGGTGGGAATCGAAGACGGTGTTAACCTTTTGGGGACTAACTCTCTCGCGACCACACCATGCATATTCAGCTTTAACTGGGTTCAATGCTGATTTTGTGCTCCTTAGATCTACTTCTACGCTTTCTCTACATTGCAGGCTTGTAGGCACACGACAAAAGGACAGGCCGACTGAAGAGAAACTACTGAACTGAAAGCAACAATAGTCCTTATTAGTTGGATGCGACTCCGTCACCTATTCGTTTACTGTCCTCAATACTACGGATTGCCAAAAAAGGGAACTCAACCTTTAGTCCAAACATAAAGCAAATAAGTGAAAATCTTAACGCACAAATTGTTGTTTGAGACAAAAAAGTAGTGCTGAATTTCAACAACAACCTTCGCAATTCCTACCACAATGGCCTTCGCAAGGGATGACAAACGAGCATTCATATTATTTCAAGAAGTGATGATGCAGCTACAGGACTCGTTCGAAGGCTACTAATGGAAACGATTAGTGATCGTATTCAAATACGCCTGTATAATTGGCAAAAGTTGAGGGATTTCACAATGTTTTAGGTACTCTGCGTTTACAATATTCTACATCTAACAGTTTATGTTATACTTTGAAATAACCATCAAGCTGCTGAGATTTCATATAGGTGCTTGACGAACTGCAGTAGCACGGTTTTAGTGCTACCCTCTCTGATGCTTTAATATCGCTGATTTTGAACCAGCTCACAGTTTGGACCAACCACACTCCGCTTCGGTGTAACTTCGTTTTTGCTGATCCAACCACAAGAAACAATTGTGACTCTTCAAAATGTGCTAAAATGTAATTCGGAACAAAAAATACATCAGGCCGAAGAACAGCTGGAATGATCTGCTTGTAAGTCGATCACATTCACAAAGTTAACTTTCTATTTCCATCAGGAAACCTAGCTAAGAGTAAACAAATACGAGAATACACCACTGTTCTGCTATCAAAGTCGCATGGTGGCAAATCTCCCTCTGATACACAAGGAATGCGACTGCCTGTGGTGATGAAGACCTGGGCAGACTTTGGCATTAGAGATGGTTGTTTGTCGAACCAATTCGTGAGATCCTTCCTTTAGTTCCCTACTTGTGCACACAGAGCTTGCTGTTCAAAACATGTTTCTCACAATCGTCCTCCTTGTTTGTGAAGGCTGGAAAGAGAGGAATTGAACAAGGATGTTTTTGTTATTTGGTTTTCGGTAGCATTTTGTCATGTAACCGCTATTTGATAAGCTGACTTGAACGTTAGGAACTGGAAGCCGATTTTCTTTCGGTTTCTTCCAGGTGAATCTAATGTACTCAGACTGCTTGTTTAATAATTCAAAGCATTTCTCCATTTTCTGCTGCGTAGAGAAGACGACAAACAATCACCAGAGCATCTGCAGTAGAGTAGCGAACAGATACTAAGAACAGGGTTTTCTATTTTAGACATATATGCAATAGCAGGGCTTGATGCCAGTCACTGCCACATTGCCGCTTATTTGTGTGTAGTATTTCCCGGACCATCGGAAAATTCAGCAGCTTATGCACTCCGCTAGGAGAGCCATGAGCTGTGAATCTACAAGCCACGCATATTTATTCTAATCTTCCTCATTGAAAGTCACGTAAAAAGCGGTGAGTTTTTCGAGAAGCTGTTGATCATGTAATTACCATAGAGTTTTTCGTCTCTTTGTAAGTGTTATTGAAAGCGTTTGGCCTAGTAAATTGTATATCAGTATACCCTTCCAGGCTCCGAAGAAGGCGATACTGCCGAAACGTCAGCTACTGTTGTATTGTATTGTGTTTTTCTATGAAAGTAAATGTATGCTGTTTAACAACCTCGCGATTGCTGAACAAGAAAACGACGCATTCATATTCCAATGTCGAGGTTAATAGAAAGTCGGTCCTGGGAACAATCGTCTGTGTATTTGTAATAGAGAAGCGCTCGGAGACCGAGAATGGGGGGCTTCTACCTTAGACATGAACACAATTGCAAAGGCTTGATGCCAGTTGCTGTCCCCGTTGCCAGCCCCCCTTATTATCTGAAAATCGAGCAGTTTAGGCACTCCTTTAAGAGAGCCATAAGCTGCTAGGTGGACATGCCATGCATACTTTTTCTTCTTTTATATTCAACAAGAAACTTCGAAGATGGCTTGCATTGCGGAGTCACTCGATACGTTGGGTGTAAAGCGCATTAACGTCGAAGGACTCCATCACGTACGCGCTCTTGGGTCTCGCGTTACGTAGACGATCCAGGAACATCTGGGTGTTCATAAGAAAGAACAGTCGAAAGAACGATGCTAGGAGTATCTCGTTTCACACAAGTAAGGGAAGGGATCCGACGTTCTGACCTTCGTCAATAATCAAAAATCAAGGATGCCGTTTTGTACGTCAAACGGTGAACACGTAATTCATATGAACGATAACCAGTGGACAAGAGCGTGATTGTATTCCTTTGGATGTTAAACGCACTCTACGAAGACCACCCACCTAATGGTCAGAGTGATTCACGAAAAGCCTAGAAGTAAGATATGGTGCCCAACGAGTCTCTAGAGCGAGCAGAACCCACTGGGCTACTCTGGCACGCGACAAGGAAAATGGAAACATTACTGGCGCTCGCTTGCGTCACTCGACGATCAGCGGAAATCGAGATGGTGCAGGTGATATCACAGATATTCTTCCTTACTGTAGCAAATCACGACACAATACTGGATCCCTCGCATTTTAGTCGGCATTTTCATGCTCAACTAAGCGTCAAGATTGCTAACAACCAATGACATTTTTGGCAACTTATTTGTCTTAGCTTATCGACGGAATACGGTATACTAAACGTCAGGAGTCCGTCCCGTGGCCTGGCCATGATTCACTTCAATTAAGAATTCTTCGGCTTTCGCAATTTCCGCAATAAGGAAGTGCTGGTGGTTAGATGGAACAATAGAATTGGAGATTTTGACGATACAAAACTTCTTGGAAGACGTTTTGAGAGGAAAGGACATAAAAAAATGTAATGAAATGGTGTAAACCGGGAGTACTATTATCTTTCGTGAGTGAAAACACTTTTCCCACTGAATTGACCAATGGGTTCAAATCGCCTTTGTCGCTGGCGGACAGGAAAACTCGTACTTACGGCTACCAAATGACAACACTAGTAAAAGCCGGGCTACGAACAATCTATGAAGAAACTCATCATAAATCAAAGTGTTTCAGGAAGAATACGTGCGAATAAGTCAGGAAAAGGTATTATACAAAATAAAACACTTTATGAAAAAAAGTAAAGAATTCAGTACAGCATCGGGTCAGTTAGTTTGAAAATTCTCAATATTATTTCATTTCAACCGAGCATTAAATGTTATGAGCACCGATTATTCCTCGTAAAAATACCTCGTTCTGCCTCTGTAGGTAGAGTTATAATCTGAGGAAAAAATGTTCGAATCCACAATATCGTAAGACTTACAATGCGAAGTGATGAGTGGGAGTACGCTTTGAAAAGAACAACTAAACGAAAAGTTAAGGAGTTACAGTATGCCAATTTCTTTCGAGGATAAATGAAGACTCCTCTGACGTGGAAGCAATCAAGACGATCATTCCACAAGTTCCGTTCCGATACTGAAATTCTACATACTTTATTATTTCAAAGGCGCTCGCCATGTTGAAAGTTGAATATTTAACGAAAGAACCCAGTTCCATCACGTCGTTGTTTACACTTTTCGCTATAACGACGCTTCCTGGTCATGAGAAAGTTGTTTTGCCGACGTGGGAAGGACGTAAAGGCTATTCACTGTTTCCTCCTTCCGCCGTATTCAAAAACAGCGCATAAAAAGGTGACTAAGAAAATGATAGCTCATTATCGCCCTTATTCCATTCCTGAATAGAACACAGTTTTTTTTTGCATTTTCCACTCTTCAGCATTCCCTAATAACGAAAATTTGCTGCGGTCGGCCACTCACATTACATTGTCCAGTAATGATTTTTAGAACTGTGGTTTTCCGCATCTTTTGAGTTAATTAGAAGTGCTAAATCAACTTTCCTTGCACGATTCCACCGTGCTCTCGGGTTTGCACGCGACTTCCTTGGCAATGAACATTCTGCGAGTGGAGCAGTGACAGTGGTGGTCTAAAAATTGGTACTAGACCTTCTCTAATAGGCTTAGAAACACTGAGTTGATAGGCCGATAGCTACCGGAAAGTCACTGTTCTACTGACACTTCTTAACCAGTAGGTGGTCGCCCTACTTCTCCGGTTGAAGAAATGGAATTCCTCCGAAGATGCAGAATTAGGCAGCTGTTGAAAAGTTCTGTCACTTCTGAATTTTCTCTGCTTACCTCCATAAATACTTTTACATATTTTTCGACTAAACAAATCCAGGTCTAAAGTAAGTCTAAACAGCATTTTAAATCTTTCCAGGTGTCCTATTTCAAGTGAAAATGGTTGGTTCAGCAATCTCACAGGCAGTAATGGCAAGCTCTCTGCTGATCTGCCTGTCGGTCTTCTCTACAGTGCTCGGTTGTGGACAAATGCCACCAGGACAGGGTAACGAGAAAGAAACTAATGAACTAAGAGCAACCGGGGTTTATTGCTAGAAGCAACTCTATCACTTATCCTTCTAATGTTCTCGGAGCTATGGAGGGCAAAAAGGGAGAACTAAACGTTGAGTCTTTTGAACAAAAGAAGGTAACTGGAACACTCAAAGCAGAAAGTGCAGCTTGAAATATCTGGAATTATTGCTTGATTCATTTTCAAGCAGGTGAAATTTTTAACAGGAAGCACGGTCAACTTTAACGTTAGCGGTTTCACAATTCCTCCCGTATTGGTCCACAGCAGTGTGTAACAGCGGGATTCCCCGGTATTGCAAGAAGTGCCGATGCAGTTACAGGACTCGTACGAAGACTAATAATGGACGCGGTTTGTGACTTTATTCGAAGACATTCGTGTATTTGAGAAATTTCAAATTATGACTGTGTTTCAGGCATGTTATGCTTGACAAGGTGGTACATCTAACAGTTTATGCCGTACTTTAAAAATACTTTGTTTCCACTGAAATTTTTTGTAGGTGTTCGACGTACTCGAACAACAGGGTCGTGGCGCTGGCCTGTCAGACGTTTTGATTTCGCTGATTTTGAACCAGCTCACTGTTCAGATTAACTACAATCCGCTCGAATGCAGTTTTGCATTAGATAATCCGGCAGCAGCTGAACAACATGTGTAAGTTCCCAACTCTCAGCAACTCTTTCTGGCTTAAATGCATGAGATTCTCCGGCTCACAATATCTGCTCGTCAAACTACTTAACACCTTTAAGTCCCTTTTCAATCACTGTTCACTGCTTTCCATTCGAATATTACCAAAGAGAATTCTTCAATTTCCACATAACAACTTAAGGCAAAAAGTATACACCTTAAGTTGTTCGGAAATAAACGAGCGTTTTCACCTATGTTATTCAAGACGTCATAACATGCTTCGAACAAAACTTTTTAATCGAAGTAAAAACCATTTGAATCTTCATGTATTTCTAACGACAACTAGTTTATTTATTCCAGTTGCAAAAATTCTGGAGTTCTGGAAGCGATCAATTGGCGGAAGACACTTCCTGCGTAATCGTGGTTGGTGAGGCATTTCTCGCGCAGGAACTCGTCAAGGTGCTTGAAGAAGTGATAGTTGGTGGGCGAGTGGTCTGGTGAACATGTCGAATAAGGTAAAGTTTCGCAGCCAACTACTCGTCCGTCTTCTGCAGTGCTGGTTCCCTCAACGTGCGGTCGGGTGTTATGGTGGAGCAGGATTGGTCCTTTTCTGTTGACTAATGCTGGTCGTTGTTGTTGAAATTTACGGTGCTTTTAGTCGACTTGTTGGCAATCTTTCTTTGCCGTAGTTGTCTCGCCCCGATTCAAAAAGCTTCGATGAACCAGCCCGGTGCAGTGCATGATCGCAATCCAACCACTGAGCAGAACGTCAACAGTTGTCGCACAGAATCCTCTTCTCATTGCACCGTCACAATTCGATCAAGAAAAGGGTCGTTTTTGTTGCGCAGAATAGGAGCAGACAACACTTCAAAACGGCCATTTTTTTGATTGTCGTTTATTTCGTGCGAAAACCACTTGTCGAGTATTTTTGTCTTTCCTATGTGATTCGAGTGAGTGAAAATTGTTTCTGTGGTAACACCAAGCTGTGTTCTGCAAGGTCTCCCACAGTTGTTCTCGTGTTCGCTTCCACTAGTGCTTTCAATTCGTCTCGTCAAGTTCATTGGTACATCCGTGGTCTTCATTATCTTCGAGATTAAAATCACCAGCTCGGAATTTCGGGAACCATCTTCGCACTATTGATTCATCAACACTACATTCGCCCCAAACGTCATTCAAGTTTCCAGATGCCTCCTCTGCACTACGACCGAGTTTGAACTCATAAAAGAAAATTTGACCAAAATTCGTTTTTGACACCTGAAAGTACAAACCTCAAGGTTGGTAAAAAATATAACGTTCTGAACATGTTAAAAAAGCATAAAATTGGCTTTCTAACAGATTCTAATTGCAAGATATAAAAGGATTTTTGATTTTTTTTTGCAAGAAAGTGCATTAAAACAAATAAATCTTAGAACGCTCGTTTGTTTCTGAACAACCTAATATGTGTATGTATGCATAAATGTGAGAGCACTTTTGCAAATATACATGTAGGTAAATATGTATACACATAGATATGCCTATGTATGTGTACACAAATGTATGACGACTTGTAAGCATATAAACGAATTCGCGTAAACATATACATGGATGTACATATGATATATATATGTAATCTAATTATATATACATATGTAATCTAATTCTGCACTTTATATTGTCAAAGATTTCGAAACGATATATTTTGGTGACTCCGTGTCAACTTAATAAATCTTTTTGCAGTCATGCAAAACATGGGAAATCACTGCTTCATAGTCGGAAACACAGTGACGAGCCTGTGTGTCATGGATAGGTGCATGGTCAATATGGCAATGAGTATACAAGCCATTTCCCCGCAACACATGACGATTTCTGGAAGTCTTACGGTAGAATGGCTTGCTTTATATCAAATTTTTTTACCCCCAAGAACTGAAATGACACAAATTATGCAGATGCCAGCCATTCTTTCATTTGATTTGCGCCCCCAGCACACATCATCAAAGGTCTTTTCGAATTGGCGTAGAGGTTCTCGCCGCACGAGATTTTTAGTGTTCTTTGTGAATTTTTTTAAAAACGTTGTCAATTTGGTGATTCCTAGAGTCAGTGCCTCCAAACATTATGGGATCTATAGGAGAGAATTTGGTCACAGACAAGTCATGATGCAAGTTTACCGCCGTCGGATGAATGACAGCTTTTTTGATTTGTCCTGTGTTGAACCAGCGCATTGCTCATGTTGAACGACCACTACCACTGCTTCACCTGCATCATCGTTGACAAGTTTTTGCTTCATTGAGGATATTGTTTTCAGACCACCAATATCATCATGGCGAACTGGTCGAGGGAAATGTGGCAGGGTGTTCTGAACAGAGTAGCTCGTCGCCTGTCATCGGGACCGTTTGCAACGAATTTCTCCGGAGTTTTCGTCACTATCACCTAAACATGAAGTGTTATGTGAAGAATATCCAGTAAAGTGTTCACCAAATTTGACTTTTGCGTATCACCATTGTTCTGCAGTGGGAGCAGTACAGTTCCCCTAAATGTTTTATTTTCCATGCACAAAAGTCCAGAATAGGAATTTCAACGCAAATTGTTCTCGTGTGCAACTAAGCAACGACATCTATTTTTATTGGAACCAAAGATTGCTGATTTAAAAAAACGCACTTTTTAGGGAAAGATTCACCGTTTCGGCTCACCTCCATGTGTAATCGAAAATAGCGATACCATATATTTATCTCACTCTTTGAATTACTTGCTTATACTTGGATACTTGCACGGTCCGTCTTCACAAGTTGTGCGGACCCCAGCACATATGCCATTCGTTGCTTTCTCTCGCAACCGTGGTCAATGCTGGTGGTCTTATTCGTGTATGCTAGCGCATGCAAGTGTCATGCCGTAATCTGTAAAATAACTGCAGCTGCGGTTACAGCTGATTAACTTTTTTTACGAACACATCCGCCGAACGTGTAGGTAGGTGGTCGTCCTAGGGGACGTTTGCATTCTTTTGGAGTCCACTCTACCGTTCTTTTCATCCAACTGTCGTCTGTTCTTTCATTATGTGACCGGCCCATCTATGTTTCGCTATCGATGTGTATTCTCCTGGATCTCGAAGATGTGACAGATTTCGAAGGTCAGAGCTTTCGCATTCCGGCTAGATAATAAGAGTGCCGGTTATATTTCAGAAGACATCGCTCAAGCGCTCTGTGAGTAGTGCGAAGCATTCTTTGACGTGGTTGAAGTATCAACCCACGTCTCTGCAGCATAACAGAGCGCTGGGAGGACCGTGGAATCGAAAAGATGAGCAAGGATTTTCGGGTTTTTTTTAGTTGGTCAGTGGCTTCATTTGAGAGGCCCGAATGCGGTCCAAGCAGCTCTCCTTTTTTCTGTCTAGTTCCTCTTTCATGTTTTCTTCTACGGTCATTGATCGCCCAAGGTATACGTACGAGGTGGCCTTTGCAACGAGAGAGCCATCCAATTTAATTTTTTCCGCCTCCGCACCATGGGTTTTTTATGAACTGGGTCTTCTTTCGATTTATGCGCAGTCCGATCTTTTTCCACTCTTCATTGAGCTCGTCGATCATCATCTCTGCTTCGCTAGCACTTCTTGAGAAGATGACAACGTCGTCCGCAAAACGAAGGTTTGATAGGAATATTTCCATCAATGCGTATGCCTTTCCCATCCCAGTCGAGTGACTTCATTATCCACTGCAGTGCGGCACTGAACAGCTTTGGCGATATTGTGTCGCCCTGTCGAACCCCTTTTTCCTATGGGTATGGTAAGAGGTCGATGGAAAAGCTGTATTTTCGTAGTGCAGTTCCGATAAAAGTCGCACAGAGTTCTTATGTAGGACGGGTCCACTCCTTTGTCGACAAGCGCTGATACAATTGCATTCGTTTCGACACTGTCAAACGCTTTTTCATAGTCGACAAAGGTTAGGACTAGAGGCAAGTGGTATTCCCGACAAATTTCGATGACCCTGGACACGGCTTGGATGTGGTCCATGCCGCAAATTCCTTCTCGAAATCCTGTTTGCTCGACTGGTTGCGCCTCATCCAATGTCCTTGATATGCGCGAGAGGATAATATTCGTGAAGAGCTTGTAGAGTACACTCAACAAGCATATGGGACGATAGTTACAAAGATCCCTTCGGTCTCCTTTCTTGGGGAGGATGACCGTGCGCGACGTACTCCACTGGTCTGGGATTTGTTCTTTTTGAAGGGTAGGCTGTCATATGATTTGCAACAAGTACATGTAAATTGTGGCTTCCAGCTCTAAAGTAGTCGGCGGCAATATTATCGGGTCCTGGAGCTGTGCCTCTTTTCATGCTTTCTATCGCAACTCGAACCTCCGACGGAAGAATTCCAGGTGGTTTTTCTCCAGCGGGATATTAGGGTCCGGGACGGGGATAGTGGAACGGAAAAGGTTGGTGTAGAACGTTTCCGTCATTAATTCCATGTCATGGCGGGAAGTTTTGACGATTTCATCTTCATTCATCAGGGCTAACAGTGGAACATTATAATCACACAAAGTTCCCGACGGCATTTTTTCAAACTGCTTCTTTTTCTCTGCTGCTTTCAGTAGTTTCTTCTGTTTGTACCGTTGTAGATCTTCCTGCAAAAGCTATTCTGGAGCTGGCATTTATTACTAGCCATGTCAAACGTGTTGCATTAGGATCAAGCTTCAGTTTCTTTCTCTTTTCGAGCAACTCCTTAGTAGTGACGGAGATGTGATCCGATCTTCTTGCTTGAGGAACTGAGGGCGAATTCGGCACAGCCTTTTCAGTCCTTCGACAGGCAGCTCGTAGTCTTCGGTCCGGTCTTCTTTAATCTGCCAGTCACGTTTGGATAGGACTTCATTCAGAATGTTCTCGTCGTATACAGCTAGACTTTTTCCTCGTGGTCGATGAAGAGAGTTCTTTTCCAGCTTGCGGCTGAATCAAATATTCGCGCGAAGAAGGCAGTGGTCGGAACCAGTACAGAATGACCGGGACTACCGATGTGTCAAGTAAGCACCATCTTCTATTTGGTAAGAATATGGTCGATCTCCGCATGAGTCATGCCGTTCGGGGGACTCCCATGTCCAGCGGCGGCTTTCTTTCTTCTGGAAAAACGAGTTTCCATTAAAGAGATGTGCTGCTGATAGGAGTCCCTGCGAGATAGTTCCCATTCTCATTTCTTTATTCTAACAGAAATTTTCCGATCCTGTATTCGCTCTCGTTGGCCTTTCCTATTCTGGCCTTTATCATTGCGGATGACTTCCTCTACTGATAGTAGAACGCATTTAATTCATACTCATTAGTTGCACTGGTCGGTGAGCAGCAGTTGATGATAGTGATCTTCTTATGATGAAACAGTTGAAGACGGATGATTGCTATGCGACTGGAAAGGATCTCGTATGAGTCGACGAGATGGACAATGGGCGGGTGGACGACAAAGCCTACGCCGCCAACATTTCTTGACGGAACCTTTTCTCCACGGATCACAAGGCTCCCCTTGTTTATTTGGCGTATGTCAATCTTCCTGATTTTTTGTTTCTTGTAATGCGATCACATGAAAGTTAATGCGATGTGCCGCTGCAAGAACGGCGTGAAGATTGGCGTCTGTGGAGAGTGTTTCTGCCATTATACGTGCATTGTAAGAAACACTCTCCAAGGCGTGTCGTGAGTGTGTTCGTCAGATCCGGTTCCAATGACGTTATGCATAAACCGAGATTTCTTGGCCTCTCACCGGTCGTCTCGCCGCCTGACGTCATAGACGGGAGAAGCCCAGTGTGCGGGGTACTGAGGCTGATCTGTTGCTGGTCATGCAGCTTGGTCCTCCCTGGGAGTCCTGACTTGACCTTGTAAGTGCGTATTCAGGTCTTCACCACGATGTGAATCTGAGAGAGGTGTGTTTTCGGCAACGAATCCTTCGCTTGGTCTTCCTACTAGTTGGTTCAGAGAGATGTAAAAACCGAAATCGGAAACGAAAGTAGGAATGAAAAAAAGTAACCGAGCGCTCAAGGACGGTGTAAAAGCCGAAATCCTCGAGAAAGAAGCAGCGTCTAGGACTCCAGGATTTGCGGAAAGGCACATGACCGCTGGCCAAAATAATTGTTTCAGTCGCAAAGCTCATCAATAACTAACCACCTTTATTTTAACACTCCCACACTAAGCACACCATAAAAACCGAGAAAGAGAACTTTCAGGCAATCTACACCTTGAAACCCGAAAGGACAACATTTTCGGTGAAACACCGTAGAGCAGTGGGTTGCTTCAGGATTAGGTTTCGATATCTGAGGCACCTACCGTAGTTCCTCGTCAACCAATTAAACAACGTTTTACTCATTACCTTTTAAATGACAGTTTTCCTTGTCAATGAAGACTAATCAAGTCTGTTACTCTGCAAGGGGAAGTCCGTGCCACGAGGAACTATCGTCTCGTTCGCACAAGACGTTCTCAATCTTTTACTTGAGCCGTCCTCAACAGGATTAATGAAATTCGAAGAAAGACAATCAATCGTTCTCAACAGCACGAAAATTCTCCTCATTTGGCTAGTGGCAAAGCTGTGCTTCCACTTCCTTTCATCGTTAACAAAAAGAGTTGCCACGGGTGATAAAAAATGTGGCACAAGTGGCGGTTGATGCCAAAAGAAAGTAGAGTGCCGTTTAGAAGCTATTTACACACCAATATAAGAAAGTAATCATCCTGTATAAAAGAAATTAATTCACAGCAATGGGTAGGGTACTGTGCAAAATGAATGGTGAGAAGATTAATGTCGCTGAGGAATTCTTACAAAGAATAATAGATAATAGCAGGACAGAGACAACTTTTGAGAGCAACGAATTTCCCAGCATTTTGCGTGAAGTGGTAATTATGGTATTCTGGGCAACTGCTTCCATTTCTAGTCTCAGCGAACAAATTTATACCGTCGAGGGCACCTTGCTATTTCTTTAAGAATGTGTAATACGGCTACTATAAGAAGGAGAGTGTCTCATATCTTTGGGTTCCGATGAGCATGAATTAAAACGATGTTGGCAATGTATGGTTTCATCATGTGGATTCAGCTGCTCAACTTGAATAATTTCGGACTTAAGATTTGTTGCTTTAATGGATGTCTGAAATTTTTTACAACCTGATTTCTAGAGATTAGGGTGAATCCTGAGGTCGTTTCTGTAAGACCAACATCGACCTACTGCGACCTAACTCTAACGCAAGCAATCACACAATTTCTTCACGCTTTTTTTTCGAAGACTCCTCGGCGGTCCACTTCATAAGGCCTAAGAACATCACCTCGAAAACTTTTTATAAGTCGTCCACCTGTATTATGACCAACAAATTTTAATTAGCATGGTGTGTGCTGGAGAGGGAGCGTACTTTTATTGCGCAATTAAAAATGTCACCTCTTGCATATTTTTTCCGCTCCGTCCGCTCCGTTCCTAACACCAATAATTCTTTCTAATATTCAAATAATCGAACATTCGAGTTCGAATACGTCATGATCATGTCGAATAACTGTGACGTCAACAGTAGCTAATGGTTTTCGAATTTGGCTTATAAATGATGTAGAGAAAAGGTGTTC
This sequence comes from Angiostrongylus vasorum, assembly GCA_018806985.1. Taxonomy (NCBI): domain Eukaryota; kingdom Metazoa; phylum Nematoda; class Chromadorea; order Rhabditida; family Metastrongylidae; genus Angiostrongylus; species Angiostrongylus vasorum. The sequence goes on along the minus strand of JADANN010000093.1, from coordinate 54,691 downwards.
ATCCTATAAACATCTTACCGATGAAGTAGTCCTCCGAATAGACCATCATCGTGGGGAATATAAAAAGGGGCTTGCAATTGATCAAAGAGACTTTGACACTGAAACCCTGTTTTCATGAAAACTTTGTCTCGTTTCACTCAGAAAAAAGAACGTTGGATTCGTCTCCATGGGACAGAGAATAACCAAATCGCAGGGGCGACCGGCTATGGAACTTTCACTCAGACCGTCGCATCTCTTAAGAAGGCGAGGGAGCGGAAAGGTTAGCCGAAAGAAAACCCTTTTATACCAACTTCGTGTTAACTCAATAAGCTAAGAGAGCAACATATTTATTACTGTATTCATAAGACTACTACCGAATTAAGCTCATGTAAAACCATTGTGCTGACCAGACAACCGTACTTATCCGTAAATACAAGTGAGAATAGGAATGCCATTTCGACTTCGCAGCCTTCTCCGCGCATTTCAAAGGTACGTCACACTATTTGCTTATGCACAAGTGCATTGCGTGCAGCAGTTCGTCCTTGCGAATTGGGTTTTCGTTGTCGCGTCAGATCGCATCTTATAGATTAGAGCACCAGTTAAATGAAGTGACCACGTGTGAAGCAATAAAGCAGAGTCTCTTCTATAAATCTAGTTCACAGAATCCCCAAATCGTGTAATGGTCGGGAAAGTGATTACGCGTTGTCTAAAAACTTGCTTCGAGCGATTATTTAAATAGTAGACTACAGACATCCTTCCTTGCTGTGGCCAACGACGAAGCAATACTGCATCCCTAACGTTTCAGTCGGCATCGTCATGTTGAACTAAACGTCAAGATTGCTAACAATCAATGACATTTTTCACAACATCCTCGTGTTATCTTATTGGCGGTATATGGTATATTAAACATCAGGTGCCCCTGGTAGTGATTCACTTCAACTGAGAATTCTTCAGCTTTCGCGCTTTCCGCATCAAGGAAGTGCTATTGGCCAGACGGCACGTTAGAATTGCAAGCTTAAACGAGAGAAAACTAATTAAAAGCTATTCGAGCGAAACTGATACGATGAAAATGTAATGAAATGGTCGAAAACAAAAGCTGCTATTATCTCCATAAGTGAAAACGTTTTCTACCGATTTGAGCATTGGATCCTTTCGTCACTGTCTCGTTTAATGGTGGACAGTACAACTCGCATTTTCGGGTTTTAAATGATAACGAGCGTAAAAGCTGGACTTTTGAACAATTTATGTTCATTGTAAATGAAACTCATTGTAATCAAAGAGCTTATGACGGATACGTGCGAATAATTGAGGAAAAGCAGATTACACAATATGGAGCAACTATGAAGAAAAGTCAAGAATTCAGGGTTGCATAAGCTCAGTTGGTTCGAAAATTTTCAATTTTATTTCGTCTTAACCAGTCATTAAGTGTCACGAGCTCCGATTTCTTGGTAAAAGTGTAGTTGGCGAAAGTGTTTATAACAGTGAGGTTGTGCGAAGGATGAAGAGTAGAATGAAGTCGTTCTACTGCTCTATCATGACTGAAACAATGAACATCAACCGGAAGATCCAACAGTCAGCGCTAGTTCCTCATGTTCAACTCGCACATTTTCAAACTCGTGCAGTAAAAACACCTCGTTTTGTCTTTATATGATGAGTTCCAATCGAGAAAAAAATGTTAGAGTTCACAATATCCTATGACTCACTTTATGCAAATCAGGAGTGGGAAAAGGTTTTGACAAGAAGATCGGAACAAAATTTATGAAGTAGTGGTACGCCAATTCCTTTCGGCAATGAATGAGGATTCCTCTTGCATGAAATCTCTCAAGAATCCCATTCTACAAGTTCCGTTACGATATTGAAGTTCTACACACTTCCTTATTTCAAAACGCTCGCTGTGTTAAAAAACTGAATATTGGGCGAAGGAAGCCAATTCCATTACGTCGTTGTTCAAATTTTCCGGAACATCGACGCTTCTGGTTATGACAGTTATTTCGCCGCTGTAGGAGGGAAATGGAAACTGCTCATCGTGTCTTGCTTCCATCGCGATGAAAAACGGCGCATAAAAAGATGAGTCAGAAAATGATAGCCCATTCTCAGCTTCGTTCCGTTCCTGAACAGGACACAGTTTTTTTCCGCTTTTCTTTTTGCACAGCATTCTCTGATAACGATACTGATACGGCTTGTTACATCATAATAGTTGTCAATTGCGTAATGGTATGTTTAGTTACCGTCAAAAGGATTCGCTGCATTTCGGATGAATTAACGTCCCGAAGGAACAAGCCTCCGTCCAGAAAATAATGAAAATGTGCTGAAGTCCCCCAGTCACATTCCTCAATAATTGTTTTTAGAAGTATAGTTTTTCGCACCTACTGAGTTGGTTAGAAATGCCAAATCAGCTTCCTTCGCTCGTTTCCATCTAACTCTCGGGTGTGCACGCAAGATCCTTAGCACTGAACATTCTCCTAGTGGAGTAGCGGCAATGATCGTCTGAAAATTGGTACTAGATCATCTTTAATATGCTTAAAAGTACTTAGCTGATAGACTGATATCTACCCAAAAGTCGTTTTTCTACTGCCACCTTTCAGCCAGCAAATGGTGTATGGACCTCTGCTCTGGAAGAAATGGAATTTCTGCGGGGATGCAACATTAGCAGGCAGCTCTTTTTAAGCGCAGTCCCTTCTGAATTTTCTGTCCTTACTTCCTTTTATATTTTCATATGCCTTTCACCTATACAAATTTAGTCAACGTAAAAGTAATTTAAAACAGCGGTGTGAATCTTTCCAGGTGTCCAATTTTAAATGACAATGGCTAGTTCAGCAATCTTACATGCAGTAATTTCAAGCTCTCTAATGATTTGCTTGTCCGTCGTCTCTACAGCGCTCGGTTGTGGACAAATGCCACCAGGACAAGGTAACGAGAAAGAAACTAATGAGCTAAGAGCAAACGGGATTTATTGCTAGGAACAACTCAATCACTTATCTCTCTAACGTTCTTGGAGCTGTGAAGGGCAAAAAGGGGAACTGAACGTCGAGTCTTCGGAACATATGACAATAACTGGAACATTCAAAACAGGAAGTGCAGCGTGAAATATTTGGAATTACTGCTTGATTCATTTAGAAACAGATGAAATTTTGCACAGGAAGAACGGTCAACTTCAACGTTAGCGGTTTCACAATTCCTGCCGCAATGGCGTACAGCGACCAACAAAGGGTGACAGCGGTGGTCCCCGGTATTTCAAGAAGCGCTGATGCAGCTACAGGACTCGTACGAAGACTAATAATGGACGCGGTTTGTGATTTTAAGCAAAGACGTTCGTGTATTTGAGAAATTTCAAGTCATCACTGTGTTTCAGGTATATTATTAAAAAGCTGGTACATCTAGCAATTTATGCCGTTCTTTGAAAATAACCCCCGATCCACTGAGAATTTTTGTAGGTCTTCGACGTACTCGAACAACAGGGTCGTAGCGCTGGCCTCTCAGATGCTTTGATATCGCTGATTTTGAACCAGCTCACTGTTCAGGTTAACTACACCCCGATTCAGTGCAGTTTCGCTTTCACTGATCCAAATGCAGCAGGCAACGCTATGTGCAAGTTTTCAGCTCTTTACAACTCTTTCTGGCATTAAAGCGTGTCTTGTCTTGTGTCTTTAACACTTAGCAGTTATACTGGGACTAAATCCAATTTTCCACATCATGTGTTCAAAAATTTCGAGACGTAGTATGTTGCTGGCTGTGACAATTTAATAAATCTTTTTTGCAGTCATGGCAGGTATGGGAAATCACTGCTTCATACCCGGAAACACGGTGACGAGCCTATGTATCATGGGTAATATGTGCGTAGCCACTATGGCAGCAAATGTTGGACCCATTCCCGCTCAACATCTGATGATTTCTGGAAGCCTTACGGTAAAACGGCTTACTTTATACCAAATTTTTCCTGCAAAACGAAAAATGAAGGACAATGTGCAGAACACAGCCTTTATTTCTTTCGATTTGTTCTCTGGCATCTGTCATCGAAGGTCTTTCGATTTTCGCGTGTGGGTTTGCGTGCCACGTGGAAATTTTAGCCTTCTTTGTGAATGTCGTTAAATGTTGGTTAGTTTGTGTGCTACCTAGAGCCGAGGGCCTCTATGGATTGCAGAAAGCGATTTGGTCCCAGACAAGTGTGATGCCAATTTACCACCTCCAAATGAATGAGAGCTTATTTGGTTTTGCCTGTGTTGAACAACGAGCCTACGCTTATTGATTGTGCACTAGCACCTCTGAAACTGTAAATTTTTCAAAATTTTCTTTCTCACTGAAGGGGTTCTGTTCAGACCACCAATATCATCATGGCGAACTGGTCGAGGGAAATGTGGCAGGGTGTTCTGAACAGAGTAGCTCGTCGCCTTTCATCAGGACCGTTTGCTACGAATTTCTCCGGAGTTTTCGTCACTATCACCTAAATCTGAGTTGTTATGTGAAGCATATCCTGTAAACTGTTAGCTAAATCTAATTTCAGCGTCACATTATGGTTCTGCAGTTGCATCAAATTTAGTCCTTCAAATATCTTAGTTCCCGTGCACAACATTCCAGAATACAACCTCTGATATAAATCAATTCCCTACGCAATGACGTTTATTTTTATTGTAATCAAAGGTTGCTGAAGTGAACAACGCACTTTTAAAGAATGATTAACTTTTCGGCTCAACCTCATGTTAACTCCTAAAAGCAATACTACTCTTTGAATTACACCCGTACAAAAACGGCAATCTGCCGAATGGGATTCTCAGAGCTGCTCCGGAGGGTGCTCCTCACTCTATAAGCAAAGAAATAGAAGAAGAGAGCAATATTGCCATTTAAAGAAACGTCTAAACGATTTCAAAACCGATTCCTAGCACTTAAGACCCGACATTCGACTTAGAGTGGCTGATTTTTGCGGAAACATCTAATTTCATGTGAGTATTTTCAATTTTATTTTTTTGAAGGCCTGCTAGCTTCTCAATGACAGGAAATTTTTTGTACAATGGAGGATCCAAGAATTGAAACTTTAGGCAGGGGTGTTAAGAGGCACCTGTGCCCTCCAGAGAGCTCGTAATGCATATCTGCTATTTTCCATATTCCTCCCAACGGTTTACCGCGTCGTCGTGGCTGGGAGGTGTTCCTAGGTGTCAACCTGCGATGTACAGCGAGGGGATTCAACTCCCTGGCAGGGGCTCCCACGCTGAGAAGGACTCTAGCGTTTCCAACAGGAAGCCTGGCTAAGAATAAACCAATACCAGGGTCCACCACCATCCTTGTATTAAAGTCGCATGGTGGCAAATCTCCCTCTGATCCACAAGGACAGCGACTACCTGCGGTGGTGACGACCTGGAGCAGACTTCAGCCAGGCTGACCTCAGGACTTCACGGAACCATAACGCCTTAACTAGCAGATCTTTGAAAAATGGAGGTTATGCTGGGGCCCGCACAACCAGTGAGGATGCGCCATTTTCTATATTTTACTATTGCCTGTCCTTCAACCTCATTGCTTGGAGACGTCTCGCAATTTATGCTTGTTCGATTCCGGTGTTTTTTTTTACTCCAGACCATGTCATACTGTCAAATATGATTCATTAATGTGATCGGGAAAAGACCATTCAAAAAGGTTCGTTTTTCAAAATAATAGGTGCCGAGAGCAGATTGTCATGGGCAATTTTTCACATAACACCCTAGAAGAAGGGCAAGGTGCTAATTGCGAAAAGATCGGCTTAAAAGCTCTTTATAGCAAAATAAACCATTAAAGAGAAAAGCACTGGAACAATGCGTCATTGGATGCGTCCACTTTGCACAGATCTCAGTCGTTAAAGTTTAATCGTTTTCTGCGAAATTTGCATTGAAAGTATCATGGCTTTTTAATATGTGCACTTCTTCAACAGTGCCATTACATCGCAGTGTCTTACCGTTTATTATAAAGGGCTCCTCGTAATTTATGAAGTGTCCAAATTAGAAAAAACTAATACGGTAATGAAAAAAATAGAAACAAAAAATCAAACAAGGAGGACTAAGCGCTGCAAACAAACATGGTTGGCACTGCTTTCCAGTAATGACAACAGATCAAGTTGAATGACTGCATAGTGCAGTAGGACGACCACATAATGGACCAAGCAGTTTGAATTTTAAGAGTGCGGCACCAGTGAATGTATATTGCTCCAAGGAGATTTTCCGAGGTACTTTTAATACTCCATCGATAGCCCATCTATCATAAATGTTGCATCAGGCTTGGCTCGAGAAATTTTTGTAATCTTCGCTCAATAATTTACAAACTACCCTCTTTGGTACGAGTTTGTTTCTGTGGTGAGAGATCATTGCTGTTGTTGAAACAATATTCGACACAGAGAATGTTCACCGTGAAGGCACGCAGAAGTGGCTCTTCGTGAAAACTGGAATGTGATAGTTCCCGACAACTTTTGCTGAAATAAAATGATAAACAATTGAGAGGATTGTTCCGGAATGTTTGGCGACGAACTGTAACCTCATGGAAAATCTATCCACATCTTTACATTCCAACAGTATTGCTCCGCTTCGATTGCGTTGTCCCGCCAAGTCCTACAAGCATGCCTTTGTAGACAATAAGACAAAAAAATAAGTGAAAAAATTGCTTACAAACTGATTAGCTTGACGTTCGTAAATGCAGTAACACGCTGACTTGTATGAAAATGCTAGAACGGATGCGAATAGAAAAAAAACAGACTTGGGCATTGATAGGCGTATTTGCCAGTGTCAATTTTCAAGACGCTCATCTTCATCTCTTAGCTATAAAACGTATTTATCGTTCAATTCGACGTTCATCGCATTCACGGTGACGACAATTGTGCCCGGATCGACGCCAACACCTCCAGATATGCCAATACGAATGAATCTGAAAAGCTGTTATACGAGAGATAGCACACCACACTGAACAACCTGTGAGGAACAGTTGGAGACGAACCCATTAGAATGATGGATTCAGTTTCACATTTAGGCTGTCCTACCATGACTAAAAGTGCTTCCAACAAAGACTCAGCTTCCCGATAAGGTTGCCATGCTGACGAGTTAGACGTTCTTATTCAGAACCATGGACAGAAATAATTTAGTTTCAGAAAATTGTCGCCACCCGATCAGAACTAGCAGAAAGCAATAGACCTTCCTTCGGTCCACAAGAACACTAAATGCTAACCTTTCAGATGTAAACTATACCAAAATCAAATTTCCACTTACTCTACCGGGGTATGTTCGATTCTCCACAATAATCATTACATGCCACAGTCCCATAACATTTTATTGCCCCAATTTTTAACACTCATTTGCATTCTAAATTTGCAAACCTTGCGATCACCTGTATTACCTGTAGTTTCGTTGATCGTCGAGTGAATCGAGCGGACGCCGGTAAATCTTCTATTTTTCCCCGTCGCGTACAACAGCCCAGTGAGTTCTGCCCGCTCTAGGCACTCGTAGAGACTCATATCTTTTTTCTGGGCTTTTCGTGCCGAACTCTGCCCATCGATTCGGTGGTCTTCCTGCAGTGCGTTTAACATCCCGAGGAATCCAGTCACTAACGTCTTTTCCATCGAATGTCGTTCATACGCATTATGTGTCCAATACACCTTATCTTCGACTCGTAACAGCACGGCTCTGAAGAAGGTGAAATCGCCGAAACGTCAGCCATCGACCAACAACACCAACAACAACAACGACAACGACAACAAAGACGAAACCTATGCTAACCTCGCATCAGCTCAACAAGATCAGTTTATAAGATAACATAAATATATATATATACATATATATGAGTCATTCATGACGAGTTTTAGAAAAAAGCCGGCCTTTTGAGTTATCTTCGACTGTTTGGCTTACAGAACGGCACACTTAATTTTGTGATCGTTGAGGCAGGTCGGGGCTTTGGATCTCTTCCCTTACTTATGTGACACGGGATACTCTTACCATCGTCATTTCAGCTGCGTGTTCTATGACGCTGAGTTATCTTTCACCATGGCTACGCAGCGACCAGGTTTCTCACGCTTACGTTATGGGAAGAAAGTACCGTTGAGTCGAAAAGGTGGGCACGGAGTCGGGCGTTCTTTGTTGTCTTCACTACCTCTTCGATGCTCTTGAAAGCTCCCCTTGTTGCTGGTTTCCATCTGCTCAACTCTGGTGCTAAGTCGTCCATCATGTTGGTAGTCCTCAGTTCATACCTGATCCTAATTAAGACTTGGTTTTCCTAAAATTTTAGTTTGTTTTTTTTTGCCAAACTATATTGCCCTATGGGAATGATGCTAAGGCGAAGTTATTTATGATCTTTATTCAACCATTATATCTAAACGGACTAAAAAATGGAAGGGACTTTTCTTCCGCGTTCTCATCACGCGGTGAATCTGTAAAGTAGTCAGACGGTTGCTCAGTCATCGGCAACTCATTGACATCGACAGTTTTAACTCATTAAATTAGTGTGTACTTAATCATATTGTACACTATGTACTCTTCAGCACAGCGCCTCGTCACTGCGACCGAATTCGACGAAGAGCAGCTTTCGTTCGAAACCTGTGTGGAGTATGACGAATAGAATACGTTTGAAACATGCAAAGAGCATGAAGAGGTTAGTGATTCTTCCCTACCCACCCTCTATTTGGTTTTTTTTCGGCATACATTCGAAATAGTTACATTTTCAAGAGCTCGAGAGAAATCGCTCGTAATTTTAGGCCGACATTGTATGTTTATAGGAACTAGTCCACAAATAATTCCCACGACCTGCTTTCTGTTAACCTCAGCATTGATCAAGTAATTCTTTATATTCTTTTTGAGCGAATGCGAGTTAATCTTTATTCAAAAACAAGCTGACGTTTCGGCGGATTTCGCCTTTCTCAGAGCCTGGAATGGTCAAGTTGACCCGCACAGGAGTCGAAAACATAAGCGCGCAAATTCTTGAGGAATTCTGGATTAATTCCAGGAATCCGAAAATCACCCGCAGAGAGGAATGCCTCGTAATCACGCGTGATATCGGGTAGTAGTCAACACTGCTGTTTTGATGTGAGAGGCACATTACGCTTTCATGTAAACTCTGTGCGGTTGGTCTCCACGTGACATGTTCAGTGGAAGACTCATAGAAAGCGGTGAGTACGCGAAGAAGCCATTCTGTGTTTAATGTGATTGAAATTTTGGTTTAGCAATTTCTCTCTTTTGCTTATGGAGGTGTTTGGCTGGGTAGATTGCGATCAACTTGACTTTCCAATCTCTGAGGAAGGCGAAATCCTCCTTCTAAGCTTGGGAGACCCTGCGGGGGGTGAATCACCCACTGTACGTCCCGACCCCCCAGAAACACCTTCCAACCACGATGAGGTGGTTAACCGCTGGTAGTGATGTCTTTTGCACAGCCAGACAAATCTAGCATCAATTTTCCAACTGCAGACAGAGAGCATGGCGAATAGGAGGATGAGGAATTGAACCAGCGCATGACTGCGAGTGTGGATCTTAGCAGCACTGATCGCATTCGATTCGTTTTCCTCGCACTCATGGTCCGCCAACTTCTAACATTCATGTTGCTTCGGCTGCTGCTTGAGAATTTTGTCTTCTTTATGAATGTCGTCGAATGCTGACCGAGACGATCTTCTTGTAATCCTGGAGACCATGTGGGTTGGCCGGAATGGATCAACATCCGTCCTGTGTAAAAGAGCACTATTGACTGAAGCCCTCCTTTCCATCGTTGCATGCTCCACACGGGACTCCACTCGATGCGACAACGAGCACCAAAGTCGCGTGAACGGCCGGCTGTAAACAATCGGCTGCCATCAACGTGGTTTTGAGGAAAGCCAAGGCGCTGGAACGTCCTCCGACTAGAGGTTTCACAGCAACCTCGTATCTGCTCACTTGTAATATAGAAAACTGCTATTAATGATTACCGAAGTGAAAGGTGGTTTTTAAGACCCTGCCTTTATTTATTGGCCCTGACTTTGACCAACACTAATAATTTGTAAGAAGATCCATCAATACCACACCTGTTTGCACTAATTTAAATCATTGCTCGAAATTAGTTTTTGAAGACATACCATGACTTTGCTATCATTAGAGCATTTGTGGAATTGTGAGCTAGATTTATGGAAGAGACTCTTTTCTACTGTCTCATTTGTGATCGGTTCATTCAATTGGTCCTCCTCTGTTCAAGATGTGACTTGACGGGACAACGAAAACTCAATTCACAAGGACGAACGGCTGCACGCAATGCACTTGTGCATAAGCAAATAGGATGATTTATCTTTGAAACGCGCGGAAAGGTCCTACTCGCATTCATTCCTACCCTTGAGTTGTTACGGATAGCTGCAGTTGTGTGCCCAGCACACTGGTTCTACATGAGCTTAAATCGGTGGTAGTTTTATAAGCACAACAATAAATATGTCGCTCTCTTAGGTTGCTGAGCTAACACGAAATTATAAAGGTTTATTCGGCTAACCTTGCTCCCTCGACTTCCTATGGGCCGTGATGATCCGTGTAGATGGTCCTAGGCGGTCGCCCTCGCGATATTGTTCTTCTTTGCCCCATCGAGTCGTACCCAGTGGAAGGAGCACCGCTCGAATGGGATATTCTCGCTCGGCAGTGGCCTTCTGTGAAGGATGGTTGTCGATGTGCTGTCATCCAGTCCGATCTCCGTTCTCCATTACAATGCTTCTTGTTTGAGTTAGTCATGTATTTGCCAGCACATGGTGGACAATTGTTTACTAAAAAAAAAGATTATTTCATTCGTAGCGTCTAATAATCTGTACCGCTGTACATATGAGTTGCTCTTATTATGGTATGTTATTTCACCGCCGTTATATTTTCAGTTTTCTATTTTTGGTTTTTTCTCATTTTGTTTTTAATTCCTTGTATTTTCAAATTTACTTTTGAAACTGTGCTGTTTCTTATTGAGATCTTTGAAAATGTGGCTGTTCGAGTGAAAACTATTATATACCATATCAGCTATCATACATAGCACCTATAAAACACGGCTGAGAGAAAGGCGAAACGAAGGACCCGCATGGTGTGGTGGTGACACCGCGGCCACCTACAGGTCGGAGCTTTGCAAATATCTCAGCATCGTTGTGGTTTTATTTCGCATCATACCCGGCCATGAAAAAAAATTAGAAAATAAAAGGCGATTAAGTTATCGTGTAAACTGTTAAAACCAGAAGGTATCCGTTAGTTGATTGAACAACACTGCAAATGACGACACGAGGGCAGCGACTGTGACGTGCTGAAAGAGGACACAATTACCAAGTAATGCCCGACGTGAACTGAGTAGAATGCATCTGATGCATGCGATGATGATTACCGATTTCAATTCTGAATCAAAATACTCCACAGTACAGTGAACTTTGTTAATTGGCATGGAAGCCGTCAGAATCTACAGATCTTTGCTTACACAACTCTTCTAAGATGAAATTCTGGCTCTTTTTCTGAGTCCACGACACATCTTTCTTCCACACTTTTGAGTCGAAGATCATATATCGCGTACGAACTCAACAACTGGGATTTCGCCCATCGGGGCACGGTGGCGCTCCCGTATCGGACTTGTTTGGAGGAATAAAAACACCTAGTTGATACATCGAAAGGCACATTAGTTATTACATCGACCAAATATGTGTTCGACAACCTCTGCAGTGTTACGAATGGAGTCAAATGCATTCCATTCCCTAACGGTTTGACAAATGTGGAGTGCTTTATCATTTATTTATATATGGCACAATTTCTTTTTCCGTATGTGTTTTACAGCGGTATCAGAGACACATCTTCTACATGTATTGTGTGCTTCTTAGTTAACTTCGTTATCACGTCCGATTCAAAATGAAATGAAGTAGTTTCATGTTCAAACAATGTCTCAGTGCTAGCTAGTAGTGATAATGGCTTCTCCAGGAAGGATTGTCGGAAGAAGAAACGAGTGGTTATCACCGAACAATCACTATTATCAACAACCAATATCCTGTACCAAAAGATATCGCCGAGTGAAATTTCCTTGTTCGAGAGATGCTCCACTGAAGAAGATCCAATTCGATGCAAAGACGAAGATACCGCATCGAGAAGACGAATAACTGCTGACGATTGACTCGGTTCATCGGCTCTAATGAAGAACAAACGTCGACACCTTAGCCAAATAAAGCTGCTTATCAACCTCGTGTAGGTTTATCAATGAGATAAAACACGTTCAAAAGGTTTTATTTCTAATAACTCCTCTTCAACCATAATATACGCTCTTCAGGGCGTCCACTTCTCAACGCCAGAGGAATCATTGTTGCATATTCATCTCAATGTATACCCAGGGAGGCTGTCTAAAAATTTTGGTCTTGACACAACAACGGGTGGAAAAAAGAATACTCCTAGTACACTTCGACACTGTCACTGAGACCAAGACAGCAAAAAGTGTGCAGTGTACTTTAATTCATTCACATTTTATTTTATTTATTTCAACACACGTGCCACATGCGAGTTTATCTCTCAGGTTTATTAAAGAGAGGGATTTTATTTCCAATAACTTGTTCTCCACCGCATAGGACGCCCTTTGGGACGTCCAGTTCTAAATGCCAGGGGAATCACTGTGGCATATTTGCGTCACTGAATACCCAGGAAGACTGTCAAAAATTTCGGTTCTGACGCAGCTACAAGTGGAAGAAAAAAATGCTTTTAGTAACTTTTGATTTTGCTATTAAACAGAGGAAAGCAAAGGAGCACTCTGTACAGCAAATTGAAATTTTCACGGTTTGCACGACCTGCGGACGCATCACGTTGCTTCACGACTTACCAGCATGAGATCCCTTTATGAGGTAGATCCGTGGACCGCCTCCATATAGTTCTCTATTACTTGATTACAGGCTTTTCGCCGAACTGACTCGTAGAGAGAGCTCGCTCTCTGTTTACCTTAACCGCAACAAACTTCATCAGATCCCCATCCTCGTTGATGTCACCCCCCTCATCCATGCTACATCACGACTTGTTAACCCTCAGGTAAGCAGCATGAAAGCAGCAGCTGCCGAATGATCTACGGTCCTTTGCCAGCAGTTCATTATCGTTTCGGTTTTCGTCGTTGTACGCAATGAACAAAAGAAATTAAGTCTTTGCTCATGATTGATCCAATGCCATTAGGAAGCTGCATTCGGAGTCAAACGAAACGAATGTACGTAAAACTTTTATCACCTCATATAATGACCGCTAGTAATCGCCAATTAAAGGTTAAATCATTTGAAAACGTATGCACGAGCGAACAGGCGATATAGTAATGGTAGACGGCGTCCCAACGGGACTTTGCATCCATTCAAGTAAAGTGTGAATATCCGAGGTAATGCGTTTACGTGGACTCGCGGATGGTTCTTCAAGTGTTCAGATCGTTTTGTGCGGAGTACTTGAATTCTGAACGTTGACGTAGATACGAGCTTCAGTTCCGCTCTCTATCACTTGAGTGCCATAGAGAGCTTCTAGCATGGTCCTTTCGACTGCGCGTTCAGTAATGCTGAGTGATCTTTCGTCCTACCTGTGTAGCGACCAGGTTACTAAGGCACGCGTTAAGGCACGAAGAATCGCGGAGGATGGATGGAAGGTTTGGTGGGCCATGGGCGCAGGGGTGGTTTCACCGTATGTGTAGCACGGCGCCTCCGAGCATATGGAAATGTCCATATCCCTTATGTGGAGGTCTCGAAGCTGCTTAGCACCAAAGATATGCAGGGTGTTTCCGGCTGCTCTATTGACTTAAGCGATAAAGATTGGCTAACCTCCATGATATTCGCCTGTAGATTCATTCGTTTTTCAGTGCTTTCCAAATGACTAGCGGCTGTTGAATCGTGATTTTTCTACGAGAACTTCTTAACTATTTTTTGGGGGGGTGAGCTTCTGTTATCGTCTTGACACCGTCTTGACGGCTAAATGATTCTCAGGTAAGAAATAGGCTTTGAAATACAGTACTGGGTGGGTAGCGCAGTAGTAGTAATGCCGTTCCTCACGAACATATCGCTTGGTTCGACTCCGCCCCATGCTTACCAAGGATCCTATCCCTTCGTGGAAAGTAAATTGCTATCAGACCTCTTTGGCAGCAGTACACTCCTTGCTATCAGGGTGAAGGCCCTAGCTTATCCCAGCATTCAAAGACATTTATAAAATAGACGGGTGTCCACAAGCATCAGCCGAAACCATACTCAGAAGTTCGAACAACTTCGTGGATGACGGATGCGAGGAAACGAAGTGAAGAAATACTGCAATGCTCACAAAAGATGGTAAGATGGGTCGAGTAAAAAACTGTACTCATCGCAAGATTTTCCTACAGATTTCATAGTAACAATTGTAGCCATTAGTTTTTGTATATACAGGCTGTCGAACGCCATTAAGGATTGGTGAGTTACAGATATCCTTCCTCACTGTAGCAAATGACGACCCAATACCACGTCCTTTGCGTTTCAGGTGGCATTTTCTTGCTGAAATAAATGTCAACATTGCTAACAACCAATGACATATTTGGTAACACCTTCGTGTTAGCTTATCGACGGAATGCGGTGTCTTAAACGTCAGCAGTCTGTGGTGGTGATTCACTTCAGTCAAGAATTTCTCTGCTTCGACAATTTCCGCAATGAGGAAGTGCTTATGGCCACGTTACGTGCGTAAGAATTGGATATTTAGGCGAAAGAAAACGAATTGAAAAACGACTCGAGAGAAAATGACAAGAAAAAATGCAGGAAAATGCTGTAAACCTGGAAGTGGTACTGTGTTTGTAGGTTAAAACATTTTTCTCTGATTTGAGCATTGGCTTCATTCGTCGTTGCCTCCTTTAGAGGTGGACGGCGACACTCCCATTTACGGCAAGTAAGAAAACAGGAGCGAAAACCGGACTTTTGGACAATCTATGAAGAAACTCATGGTAAATCGAATGTTTGAGACGAATGCATGCAACGAAGCAGGAAAAATACAATGTACAAAATGAAGCAGTTATGAAGAAAAGCGAAGAATTAAGTGCTGCATCGGCTCAGTTAGTTTGAAAATTCTCAACATTAATTCATTTCAAGGAAGCATTAAATGTTGTGAGCACCGATTTCTCGACAAAAATGTAGTTTCCAAAAGCGTTTGAGAAAGACGATAACTGTGAGGTCGCGTGAGGGTCGAAGAGGAGAATGAAGTAGTTGAACCACTCCATCATGGCTAAATCAAATCCACAATGTCGTAAGACTCACACCGCAATGTGATGAGTGGAAATAGGCTTTGAAAAGAACAACTAAACGAAAGTTGTGGAGTTACCGTATGCCAATTTCTTTCGGCGATAAGTGAAGTGGACAAAATTAAGAAGATCATTCCACAAGTTCCGTTCCGAAATAGAAATTCTACATATTTTTTTGTTTCAAGGCGCTCACCATTTTGAAACTGAATATTTAACGAAAGAACCCAATTCCTTCACGTCGTTGTTTACATTTTTTCGGTATGACGACGCTTCCTGGTTATGAGGCAGTTGTTGTTTTGCCGACGTGGGAAGGACGTAAAGACTATTCACTGTTTCCTCCTTCCGCCATATTCAAAAACGGCGTATAGAAAAGGTGACTAAGAAAATGATAGCTCATTATCGCTCTTATTCCATTCCTGAATAGGACACAGTTTTTTTTGCATTTTCTACTCTTCAGCATTCCCTAGTAACGAAAATTTGCTGCCGTCCGCCATTCTCATTGTCCAGTAATGATTTTTGGAACTGTGGTTTTCCGCATCTTTTGAGTTAACTAGAAGCGCTAAATCAACTCTCCTTGGACGATTCTACCGTTCTCTCGGGTTTGCACGCGACATCCTTAGCACTGAACATTCTGCGAGTAGAGCAGTGACAAAGATGGTCTAAAATTGGTGCTATACCTTCTCTAATAGGCTTAGAAACACTGAGCTGATAGGCCGATAACTACCGAAGAGCCACTGTTCTACTGTCACTTCTTAACAGTAGGTGGTCGCCCTACTTCTCCGGTTGAAGGAATGGAATTCCTCCGAAGCTGCGGAAATAGTAGGAAGCTGATGAAAAACTCTGTCACTTCTGAATTTTCTATGTTTACCTCCATATATACTGAACATGTCTTTCAACTAAACAAATATGAATTCGTCTAAATATAAACACGGATGTACATAAAGTCTAATTCTCCATTTTTCCAAAAGTCATATCTTGATGAGTCTGTGTCAACTTAATAAATCTTTTTGCAGTCATGCAAGACATGGGAAATCACTGCTTCATAGTCGGAAACACATTGACAAGCCTTTGTATCATGGATAACTGCATGGTCAGTATGGCAGACACTATTGGACCTATTCCCCCACAACACCAGACGATTTCTGGAAGTCTTACGGTAGAGTGGCTTGCTTTATATCAATTTTTTCCCCCCAAGATCCAATATAACACAAATTGCGCAGATGCCCACCATTCTTTCACTTGATTTGTGCCCCCAGCATACATCATCGAAGCTTTTAGAATTTGTGCAGAGGTTCCGCCGCCGCACGAGATTTCTAGTGTTCTTTATGAATTTCGTTAAATACGTTGTCAATTTGGTGAATCTTAGAGCCGGTGTCTCTAAGCATTATGGGTTGTAGGGAGAGAATTGGTCACAGACAAGTCTGATGCAAATTTACCGCCGTCGGATAAATAACAGCTTTTTGATTTATCCCGTTTTGAACCAGCGGATTGCGCATATTTAGCGATCACTACCACTGCTTTACCTGCTTCTTTGTTGAAAATTTTTTGCCTCATTGATTTTCAGACCACCAATATCATCATGGCGAACTGGTCGAGGGCAATGTGGCAGGGTGTTTTGGACAGAGTAGCTCGTCGCCTCTCATCAGGACCGTTTGCTGCGAATTTCTTCGGAGTTTTCGTCACTATCATCTAAACGTGCAGTGTCGTGTGAAGCATAGCCAGTGAAGTATTCACCAAATTTAACTTCAGTTATCAACATTGTTCTGTCCTGGCAGCAATACTGTTCTCGTAAATATTTTGTTTTCCCTGCACAGTAGCCTTGAAAAGAAATTATGATGCGAATTGTTCTCCTACGTAACGACGTTTGTTTTTATTGGAATCAGAGGATGCTGATTTAAAAAAAGCACACTTCTTAGGAAAAGATTCATCGTTTTGGCTCACCTTCACGTGTAGTCGAAAAAGCGATGCTCCGTATTTATTTCTAGTTAGTTCTAGTTATTTCTATTTAGTTCTTGTTATTTCCTCTAGTTATTGCTGATGGCGCTGATCGATAGAACTAGCTGAGAGACAGGCGAAACGAATGACCCGCATGGTGTGGTGGTGAACGCGTTAACACCGGAAAGGACAATAACGCGTTCGTTCCCCAACTTAGACACCTGTGGTCCGGAGTTTTGCAAATATCTCCGCATCATCTTAGTTGTATTTCACATGTTAACAGAACAAGCTGAATGGCAGTAGCACAATCACATAGCGGACCGAGTACTTTGAATTTTATGAGCGCCACTTCAGCGAGTGTACATTGCTCCAAAGAGATTTCCCAAGGGACTTTGTATACTCCATCGATAGCCCATCCAACACAGATGTTAAATCAGGCGTGGCTAGAGAAATTTTGTTATCTTCACTTAACTATTTCCGAAATACAGGACGGGTTTATTTTGTGATGATAGACCATTATTACCACTACTGTTGAAGGAAGTACTCCGCACAGAGAATGTTCCCCGTGAAGACACGCAGAAGAGGCTTTACGTGGACACTGGAAATTGACAGTTTCTGCCAGCTTTTCGCTAGAATAAAATGATAAACCACTGGGAGTATTTTTCCAGAGTGTCTCGTCATTAGCAATGAATCTCATGGTAAATCTGTTCGCATCCCTTAGATTCCAGCATTTTCACCGCTTCCATTCCGTTGTGCTACCAATGGTTTGGTATTCAGGTCCACTGGATGGCTTGCGTGAGAGGCCTGTTTCTGTTCTTCACTTAGTTGCAGCTAAGCCAAGTCCACTTTGGAGTAATTTCTCAGTTAGGAAGGACTTTTCCTCCAGAGGTTGAGCAAGTGGTATGCGGTATTCATTTCTACACTATGCACATTTCCAGTCACGTAACAGACGGCACCAGTACGCACCAAAACCGTGTAGGTATATCCATCTACCGGGTGCAGCTTTAATAACTTAGGCCATGCTTATTCCTCCTATGTGAGGTATAGTGTCAGAGAAGAACTATATCTATTAACGGTACAAGACAGCGTTCCATATGGTCAAAGCTATATCCGCTCGAAATTCTGTGCGGTTTATCTACCTCATCATTTAGATCCTTCCTTTCGGTTTCCAACACCTTGTCGGGCAAAGAGAAATCTAGATTAGTCTTTGAAAAAACGACGTGAACCTTTTTGGATAATGGCTGCTATTCAGCTATCTTGACTTTTTTTTAGTATCTTTGCAGAGCTGAGAGAATAACTGTCGTATAAACAAGCAAACAGCGTTTCATTCATTTTAGTTGCGCGAAACAAAACAGTTTCTAGAGGTGAGCTTCTGCTTGGTTTTAGCCGTCGTTGATTTACAGTGAAAATGCACTTTAAAAATCAAAGGATACATAGTTCTTGCTATGTATCAAGAAGAACCTAAGCAAGAAAAATAGATATTTGTTCTTCTCATTCATGAGCGGCAGCAGGCAGAAATGAGAAACGCCATCTGGTGACGACGTTTTCGCTTAATGGGCACGACTGACCTCGCCCGTACATCGCAGGTTCCCTGAGAGAGTTAGGTAAGGAGTGAATGTGGATCGAAGCCAACGAATACAAAGTATTTGGCTTTGGATGCAGTTACGACCCTTTATTTGTATCTTTCTTGGCAAGAATGCCTTTGCTTGGATACGCTTGACATCTTTGTAAAAGCCTGCTCGTTGATGAACTCCGGTTGCACATAGGAATTCGACCATCACCGAGAATACTTCCCACCCATGGTAAGCAGAAAAGCTATTTGATGGGAATGTGCGGGAGCCGACGGGAAATAAAAGGAAACGAAGGCAAATGGATAACAGGTGGGGGCACAACCGTTAAACGTGCCACCAATTGCCGTTTTAGTGAAATTCAGCAATTTATGGAGTGCTATCATCACAAGCCTTTTCTGTCCTGTTCTCTAACAGGTGATGAAGCAGTAAGAACAGGACCATGATGGTAATATAGTTCTCCTCAATCATAAGGAAAACTTAACAGATGGTGACAAAATGTCAGAGTTCTGTGCGTTTCCATTCATAAACGAGTCGGTAGCCATGTGATATCAAACAAGCGAACTCTGTTCGAAAATTTTCTCGCGAATATATTAGTATTTTACGAACAGCTAGTAGCATTTTTACAATGATAAAGAAAAAACAGAACTATAGAATTTAGTTTCACAAAGGGTGGTGTCCCATTGGCGCTGGAAGACTTGGTCGCATTGATGATATTTCACCACGATTGTGACTCGAAACATTTACAAATAGATAAAAGCAAAGTAAGGACAAGATGAAATAAAGTCGGTGAATCAACTATTGGAAATGAACCAAATACTACCGGAAGCCCAGCTGCGGACCATCTACTCGGGTCATCGCAGCCTTTAAGAAGGCGAGGGGCGGAAAGGTTAGCCGAATTAACATTTTCACACCAGCTTCGTGTTAGCTCGATAACCTAAGAGAGCAACATATTTAATGTTATATTGATAGGACTTCTATCGAATTAATCTCACATAAAACCAGTGTGCTGACCAGACAACCGTACTTATCAGTAACCACCAGTAAGGATAGGAAATGAATGATAGTACGATTTCGCAGCCTCCGCGCATTTCAAAGACAAGTCACCCTATCTGCTTATGCACAAGTGTATTGGTTGCAGCCGTTCGTCCTTGTGAACTGAACAAGTCACCCTATTTGCTTATGCACAAGTGCGTTGCTTGCAGCCGTTCGTCGTTGTGAACTGAGTTTTCGTTGTCGCGTCAAGTCGCGTCCTGTACAATGGAGCACCAATTAAATGAAGTGAGCACGTACAAAGCAATAGAGCAATCTTCTATAACTCTAGTTCACGATTGTTTCTTTGAGCGATGATTTAAATATTAGATTACAGATGTCTTTCCTTACTGTGGCCAATGACGACACAATACTGCATCCCTAGCGTTTCAGTCGGCATCGTCACGCTCAACTAAACGTCAAGATTGCTAACAATCAATGACATTTCTGGTAACATCCTCGTGTTATTTTATTGATGGTGTACGGTATATTAGACGCCAGGTGTCCATGGTTGTGATTCACTTCAATTAAGAATTCTTCTGCTTTCGCAACTTCTGCATCAAAGAATTGCTCATGGCTAGACGCCACGTTAGAATTGGAAATTTGTACGATCGAAAACGACTTGAAGGACAATTCGAGAAAAAATGGTACGAAGAAAAGCAATAAAGGCGTGTAAGAGAGCAAGCACTATTATCCCCGTAAGTGAAAACGTTTTTCAGTGATTTAAGCATTGGCTTCATTCGTCCTTGTCTCCTTCAATGCTGGGCTTAAAATTCGTATTTCCAGTTAGGAAATGACAACGCCAGTAAAAGCTGAGCTTTTTGAACATCTCTGAAGAAACTCAGGGTAAATCAAAGAGCTTATGAAAGATACGTGCTAATAAGCGAGAAAAATGATTTATACAAAATGAAGCAATTACGAAGAAAAGTGGTGAATTCAGTGCTGCATCGGCTCAATTGGTTTGAAAATTCTCAGTTTTATTTCATATTACCCAAGCATTAAGTTTCTTGAGATCTAACTTCTCCGAAAAAAATGTACTTGCCGAAAGTGTCTAAGAAAGGCGGTAGGAGTGAAGTTGTGTGAAGGCTGAAGAGGATAATGAAGTAGTTGTACTGCTCCATCATGACTAAAGCAGCGAACATCTAGCGGAAAGATTAACAGTCACCGCTGATTCCTCGTGTTCAGCTTCTCGAAATCCTGCAGTAGAAAATACCTCGTTTTGCCTTTGTTTGATGAGTTATGCTTGCGGAAAAAAGAAATTGCTCAAGTCCACAGTACCGTAAGACTGAAACTGCCTAGTGATAAGTAAGTGAAGAACGTTGGAATCCACAACATAGCAAAAGCCACACTGCGTAGCGATGAGTGGGGATAGGTTTGGAAGGAACAACTGGACAAAATTGATGCATATACAACATAAGTATTTAAGACTGGTATAAAATTTAGTACAAAAGTATTTAAGACTGATGTTTTGATGTGAAAGGCACATTACGCTTCCATGTAAACTCCGTGCGGTTTCTCTCCACGTGACATATTCTGTGGAAGAATCAAAGAAAGCGGTGCATGCGATGAAGCCATCATGTGTTTAATGTGATTCTAGCATTTTCTCTGTTTTGTTATGGAAATGTTTGGCTGGCTAGATTGCGGTCAACTTGACCTTTCCAGCCTTTGAGGAAAGCAAAATCCGCAGAAGTGTCAGCTTGTACTTGAATAAAGAACAAAATAACACATCGCATTTGCTCAAGAAGAATATAAAGAATTATTTGATCAGACTTTAATAGGAAGTCGGTCGTGGAAAAGTTATGGAGTCAATGTATGCCAACTGCTTTCGGCGATGAATGAAGACCCGTATATCGTGAGAGCAAACAAGAAGGCCATTCCACAAGCTCTGTTTCAATATAGAAATTTCTATATCATTATTTATTTCAAAATACGCTTGTCGTGTTAAAACTGAATACTTAGTTAAGGAAGCCAATTCCATTGCGTCGTTGTTCAAATTTCCCGTCATAACGAAGCTTCCTACTTATGACAGTTGTTTTGCAGGTGTGGGAAGAAAATAAAAAGCTGCTCATCGTTTCTTGCTTCCGTCGCAATGAAAAACGGCGCATAAAAAGATGAGTCAGAAAATGATAGCCTATTCTCACCCTTATTTTTTTCCTGAAAAGGACACGGTTTTTTTCCATTTTCTTTTGTACAGCATTCTCTGATAACGAAAATGTCCTGAAGTCCGTCAGTCACATTGTTCAATAATGATTTTTAGAAGTGTTGTTTGCCGCAGCTACTGAGTTGGTTAGAGATTTCAAATCAACTTCCTTTGCTCATTTCCACCTTACTTCTGGGTTTGCTCACAATTTCTTTAGCACAGAACATTCTCCGAGTGGAGCAGCGGAAGTGATGGTCTGAAAAATGGTACTTGACCTTCTGTAACAGGCTTAAAAACACTGAGTTGATAGACCGATAGCTACCTAGAAGTCACTGTTATACTGTCACATTTCAATCAATAGGTGGCGAATGCATTTCCTATGTAGAAGAAATGGAATTTCTCCGGGGATGCAATATTAGCAGGCAGCTCCTGTTAAGCGCTACCATTCATTTCTCAATTTTCTATGCTCGGTTCCATTTACATTTGCGTATGTTTTCCAACCAAACAAATTTACGTCAACGTTAAAGTTAGTCTAAACAGCATCGTAAGTCTTTCCAGGTGTCTATTTCAAACGAAAATGGCTAGTTCAGCAATCTCACATGCAGTAATGGCATGCTTACTGTTGACCTGTTTGTCGGTTTTCTCTACAGTGCATGGTTGTGGACAAATGCCGCCTGGAGAGGGTAAAGAGAAGTAAACTAATGAACTAAAAGCAACCAGGGTTAATTGCTAGAAGCAACTCTATCACTCATCCGTCTGCGGTCGTTAATGCTACGGAGGGCGAAAATGAGAACTTAACGTTGAGATTCAGCACGAGACAAATAAATGAAACTCCCAAGGCACAAGATGCACCTCGAAATTTCCGAAATTATTGCTTGTTCATTTAGAAACAGGTGAAACTTTTTACAGGAAGAACGATCAACTTCAACGTTAGCGGTTTCTCAATCCCTGCCGCAATGGCCTTCAGCGGCGAAGCGAGGGTAACAGCGGTGGTCCCTGGTATTTCAAGAAGTGCTGATGCAGCTACAGGACTCGTACGAAGACTAATAATGGACGCGGTTTGTGACTTTATTCGAAGACATTCGTGTATTTGAAAAATTTCAGGCCATCACTGTGTTTCAGGTATATTATTGAAAAGGTGGTCCATCTAGTAGGTTTTTGCCCCAAATTGAAAATAACCCCTGATCCACTGAGAATTTTTTGTAGGTCTTCGACGTACTCGAACAACAGGGTCGTAGCGCTGGCCTCTCAGATGTTTTGATATCGCTGATTTTGAACCAGCTCACTGTTCAGGTTAACTACTCTCCGCTCCAGTGCAATTTTGCTTTCACCGATCCAAATGCAGCAAAGCAACGCTATGTGTAAGTTTTCAGCTCTATGCAACTCTTTCTCGCCTTAATGCCTGTCCTGTCTTGCGTCTTTAACATTTAGCAGCTATACTGCTATTAAATCCAATTTTCCACATCATATAATCGAGAAATTCGAGAATCAGCATCTTGGTGACTGTAACAATTTAATAACTCTTTTTGCAGTCATGCAAAACATGGGAAATCACTGCTTCATTCCCGGAAACACAGTTACGAGCCTATGTACCATGGGTATGTGCATGGCCAGTATGGCAGCCAATGTTGGACCCATTCCCGCGGAACACCTGATGATTTCTGGACGTCTTACGGTAAAATGGCTTCTTTTATATCAAGTTTTTTCTACAAAACCCAAAATGACGAGAAATGTGCATGTCGCAACGATTGTTCCATTCGATTTGTTTCCTCGCATCCTTCCCTGGCATCCGTCATCGACGGTTTTCGAATTTGCCTGTGGGTTTCCATGCTGCGCTGAAATTTTAGTCTTCTTTGCGAATTTCGTTAGACGTTGGTCAGTTTGGTGCATCCTAGAGTCGTAAACATCTATGGGCTGCAGGGAGCGATTTGGTCCCGAACAAGTCTGATCCCTATTTACCACCTCCTAATGAATGAGAGCTTATTTGGTTTGGCCTATGCTGAAAAATAAGCCTCCGCATACTGATTAACCACTAGCACCTCTCCACCAATACATTTTTTCAAATTTTCTGTCTCATTGAAGAGGTTGTGTTCAGACCACCAATGTCATCACGGCGAACTGGTCGAGGCAAATCTGGCAGCGTGTTCTGGACAGAGTAGCTCGTCGCCTGTCATCAGGACCGTTTGCTACGAATTTCTCAGGAGTTTTCGTCACTATCACCTAAACCTGAAATGTTATGTGAAGCATATCCAGTAAACTATTAACTAAATCTAACTTCAGCGTAACATCATAGTTTGCCGTGGGATTAAATTCAGTACTCCAAATATTTTTTCCAAGCACAGCACGACTCCAGAGCACGACTTCCGACGTAAATCATTCTCCTACGCAAGACGTTTATTTTTATTGGAATCAAAGGTTGCTGAAGTGAAAAACACACTTTTTTTGGGAAAGATTTACCTTTCGGCTCAACCCCATGTGTACTCAGAAAAGCGATACTCTATATTTATTTTACTCTTTTAATTAGACCCCGGGAAACACGGCAATCTGCAGAGTGAGATTTTCACACTTGCCCTTGACAGTGCTTCTCATTCTGCAAACGAAGGAATAGAAGAAGAGACCAATCTTGTCATTTAGAGAACCTCTTAACGACTCGAAACCGATTCCTAACACAACACCGGACACTCAGCTTCGAGTGACTAATGTTTGGGAGGACGTATAGTTTTATGTGAGCTACTGAATTTGCTGGCTCATCCATGATAGAGAAAATCTCTGTATAAAGAAAGATTTAAGAAATTGAAAACTTGAAGAGGCTATAGAAGAGACACCTTTACCCTCCAGCTCGTAATATATATTTACCATTTTCTGCATTTTACTGTTGTCTATCCTTTAACGACATTACTTGGAGACGTCTCGCAATTTATGTTCGTTGTGTTTCGGTGTTTTTTCCTTTACATCAGACCATTTCATATGTTAATTACGGTTTATTAATGCGATTGAAGATGACCTTACAAAAGGGTTTGTTTCTGATAATACTAGGTCCAGAGAGCACATTGTCATGGGCGACTTCTGCCTAACACCCTAGATGGATGGGCTGTTAAGTACAAAAAAATGGATCAGAAAGCACTGTGTAGCGAGATAAGCCACTGAAAAGGAGTCCATCGGAGGAACGCTCCATTGGCTACGTCCACCTTGCACACACCTCGGTCGTAATACCTCAATCGCATTCTGTGAAATTCACATTGAATGTGTCACGGTCTTCTGGTTTGTGCAATTCTTCAAAAAATACCGTACAGTGCCTTATTTTTTATTGGAATGATCTCCTCGTGATTGACAAAGGGTCTAAATTTAAAGAAAAAAATTTTCGACGAAGCAATAATAGGAAAAAAAATGAAGAGTAATTTTTTGCACATATCCCAAGATCGACTTTCTATTAACCTCGGCATTGGATTATAAATTCGTCGTTTCCTTCCTCAGCAATCGCGAGGCTGTCAAACAGCATACGTTTACTTCCATATAAATAACACACATACAACACAATCGTAGCCGACGTTTCAGCAGAATCGCCTTCTTCATAGCGTGGAAAGGTACACTAACACGCAACTTACTAGGACAAACGCTTCAACAGCACAAACCACAAGATGAAAATATGAACAATAATTACAAGATCTGCGGCTTCTCGAAGGGCGCGTGTGGCGCAGCGGTTGAAGGCGCCACTGCGACATAAATGTGGAATTGATCCCAGCGCCCACGGTTCACCAAGCCTTCCATCCATCCGGGGTCGGCAAATTGGTACCACACTAGTCTGGAAGGATAGCAGCACTGGCTTGATACATCGGTAGGCGACCGCGAGTCATTCTAAAGGCCAGATATGCCTTCAATCACCTCTAACGATACTTAACGAAGTCAGCTGCACGGCGCATCCCTCAGGGACTGCTCAACGCCGAGAGCTGTATCCTTTATTACGGATTCTCGAAAAAACCCGCCGCTTTTTCCACCTGTCTTCAACCGAGGAAGAACAGCCGCTCAGAATCGCATATGGTTGACGACTGCACCACACCACATCAACGATCGATGCGAAGGTAAGGGGCGAGATCACGTGTGATCTCGCAGCATTCATCCCTGCTATTCATTGTAGGGTTTTTGGCATTTATCTAAAAAGCCTCGAGGAGTTTGCGTGTTAGTGTTAAAGGATCCTGTGCGAGGATAGCGACTTTTATATCAAAATCGTCTCCGGTATGCTTTTTGTATCCTATGCGTCCCTAGTGGCTTGCCTTGCCTTACTTTTCGTTTGCCATCTAGGTGTTCTTTTATGCGGATACACAAAGGTCTGTCCGTTTCGCCAATACATTCGTCTCCGCAGGTACTAAAAGAAATCAGGTATATCGTACCTGAACTCATGCAGTCATCGTCCATGCCCAAGGGCAAATTACGCAATTTAGCGTTTCACCAAGATGGTCATACAGGTGGTTTACGAACTAACTGATGACGTAGAGTTTCCGGTGTCGTTTCAGTTATCGCTACCGACTCCTTTAAATCTGTCCTTCTTAAGCTTCGCTTTATCGCTATACTTATTTCAACGCAAATGAAGGATAAGATAAACGAATTTTTGTTTCGACCAAACTGTTCGTTTTGGGGCATCGCTGTCCTTCTAAACTTATCTCGTGGGATTACTACTTGGTCACCATTGGAAATGGCTGTTTTCCGAGCCAAGTCTCATGATTCCTCTTTTAGTTCTTTACTTGTGCGCACAGAGGTTGCTGTTCGAAACATGTTTCTCACAAACGTCCCTCTTTGTGTGTGAAGGGTAGGAAGGAGGGAAATGAACAAGAATGTTTTTGTTGCTTGGTTTTTTGGTGCTGCTTAATCATGTAACCACTACTCGATAAGTTGACTTGAACTTTAAGAAATAGAAGCCAGTTCTGATTCGGTTTCTCCCTGGTGAACTTGATGTACTCAGACTTCTCGTTCAATAATTCAAAGCATTTGTCTATCTCCTCCTGCGTAGAGAAGATAACAAAACAACCATCTATATATCTGCAGTAGAGTAGCGCCCCGAGACTGAAAACTGGGGCTTCTATCTTAGACACAAACACGATGGCAGGACTTAGTGCCAGTCGCTGTCCCGTTGCCAGCCCCCCTTATTTGCGCGTAGTATTTCCCAGACCATCTGAAAATTGAGCAGTTTAGGCACTCCATTAAGACAGCCATAAGCTGCTGGGTTGACAAGCCATGCATATCTATTCTTCCTTCATGTTCATAAAGAAGTTCAAAGATGGCTTGTGTTGCGGAGTCATTCGATACATTGGTGTACAGCGCGGAAATGTCGAAGGACTCCATTACGTGCGCATTATTAAGAGACGCGTTACGTAGACATTCTAGGAACATTTGGGTGTTCGTGATGTGAGGTGGAATATGGTTAAGCAACTGGGATATGTATTATTCTTAAAAACCATGTTATTCTATCAGTTGGCCCGTCTACACAGCTGATAATGACTCTAACGTTGAATGATGAAGGATTGGTTGACGGGAGATCATCATACCAACTTATGTGTTTTAATAAGCATAAAACGGGACATGTTGGCTTACTGATTTTAAAGTGCGAAATAATCCAAGGCATTCATCAATCACTGAGTTGCATTCGGCTTCATCAACCACCGTTAGAGATGACTGAAGGCATATCTGGCCTATACAATGACTTGCTCTTGGTTATATATCGAGGCAGCTCTGCTATCCGTCCAAACAGGTGGTGCTAATTTACTGACCCTCAGGAGATGAAAGGCTTTTTTCAATCTATGACACGAGATTGAAGCCATATATATTTCAGTGCGTCTTTAACCACTAGTTCGCACTTTGAAAACGTTTTTTGTCTGACGGGATTAAGTTATGAGATGTAGTAGAAAGATTCGATAACTACTTTTAGAAATACTTTTTCACGGAGATCCAAATTTTAACTATGCTATATGCTGGGACAGCTATTTAAAGAGTTGGGATTCAGCCTTCCTCATAATTTTGTTCCTACATCACGGTATGCTTTCCTGGTGGTTGACGAGTCGTGATGTACCATGGATGGGGTGGGTGACATCAACCAGGCCAGGAGTCTGGTAAAGTTCTTCGCGCTTGAGATAAACATAGAGCGAGCTCTAGATCTTTTTTTTCATGAAGAACTCAAACGAATTTCACTACTGCGTGTGCAGAAGCCTCGTTTGGCTCTTTACCTAGCATTCCCGCGTTGTCACCATAAAGGTAGGATGTTTTATTCCAGACTTCACATGTTGCTTGCCGGTATATCATCAGAGTTCTTGGTAGTATTCGTTAAACAGCATGACCTCAGTAGGTTCTCCCTATATTCATTAAACAGCTTCCACCATCGGCCGGTTAGTAATGGTGCAGTTGCTTTTCTTTCTGTTTGATTGGTTTTTCCTTTGTTGAAATATTTAAATAAACCTAATTGTTTGGTTCCAAGAAATGATGGCTGTCCATGAACTTGTGGCGAAAAAGTAATGAAAAGGCCCCAGATAAACCAACTTTCATGTTACCCTTTTCTTGAGTTTCACAGTAAATTCACAACATACTGTACTTCAGAGAATGTCGTTAGAAGATCTAAACACCGGGTAAAAATGCATATTTTCAAAACAGTTATTTTCAAGAGCCATAGAGTTTCAACGCGAATAAAATTCCTCCCGTAGGTTATACTCCATAGATATTTCAGTGTTCAGCAAGTTTTTTTCAGCCAGATTTTTTAATATTCTCTGTACATGGGCAGCTCACCGCAATTCTCGCCAGTTAGAAAACCCTCTTATTCCGTCTGGCCGTCTTCGAACCTTCGACGCCACCGGTCGGGTGATAACACCCCATTTCAATGGAATGTGTTCTTCGATAACTGCTCCAGTATTGACGTTGAGAGTGGCACCTTCGAGCCTCTACTGTAAGGTATGTATCGATTGCTTATTGATTCGTATGCTTCTGCATTGCTCACCGGTCCTTTCTTTTGTCTTGCAGCACTTCTGCTAAACATATTTAGGGGAGCTTATGGTGCAGTATTCTGTGCATGATTGTGGTACCCTCATAACTAACACGGGCTAGACTTGCCGTAAGATATTATATTACTTTTCGTAGTGAGCTTTAAAACAATGGAATGATTTAGTGGTTAAGCACTTGGTGGAATGTCCTGTTTTCAACAGCAAACTTTTCAAATGCGAAGAGTGTTTAAATAAAAAATCGATCTGTAGAGGAGGTAAGCTTAATTCTTGGACTCCTTTTTTGTAATTTCCAATTGTTTAAAGCTTCAAGCAGCTTTTTTTTTCAAATTTCTCCATGGTGTCTATAAATAGCCTGGGAGTCCTTCACAGCGGGATCTCAATAAACAAAAGGCGTGACATTTTTATTGTTGCATTCATACAGCTACTGCAGTATTAAGCTCATGTAAAATCAGTGTGCTGGCCACATATCCCCACTCATCCGTAACGAGCAGGAGGCTAGTATTGCCTGCCAGTATGACTTCGCAGCCTTCTCCGCGCATTTCAACGACAAGTCATCCTGTTTGCTTGTGCACAAGTCCATTGGATATGGCCATTTATCTTTAGAATTCGAGTCTTCGTAGTCAAGTCAAGTCACATTTAGAAGAGTGGAGCACCAATTGAATGAAATGACTACGTATGAGGCATTACAGCAGAGTCTCTTCTGTAAAACTATTTCACAATTTCCCAAATGCTCTACCAATGGAAAAGTCATTGCATGTTGTCCAAAAAACTAGCTTCGAGTAATGACTTAAATTAGCTAAGAAATGTGGTATTGAGGATTCTTCTTATAAATCACTAGCGTTGTTCGAAGTGAGGGCTATGCAAAAAACGCAGGGTCTGAAAAACTTGCTTTCACTAAACCTGGACAATCATTAATCGATAATTCCTTTACAATTGAGCTTACATAAGGTTTCCATAAAACAATTATCCTGTAAACGTTTCGGTGCCTTCGCTTTCGTTAGAACCGCGTTGACCCAAGTCGAATGTCCACAACCGATGGCACATGCGACATTGATGTTCATTGTCGCCTCGAGTCAAATGCTGTGGAGAAATCAGCAATCGAATGGGGGAACTTCACTCAACCGCACGCTTCTTTAGAGGAAGGGTGTCGATCTATTGCCGCTATCCAATATGCTCTCCAAGATTGCAAGGAGATCGTCTCGACAAGCATTACATGACACTCATAAAGGAGCCGAAATTCTTAAGCAGCAGGCGAAGCAGCATGAATGTTAGAATATCTTGGTGGAAGAAGAGGGCGAGGAGAACGGATCGAGCGCAAGAAGTGCTATGATCCGCATACGCAATCGTGCGTTGGTTCAAGGCCTCACTTTCGAATTGACCATGCTCTACCTCGTCGGTTGGAAATTTGGTACCGCACTTGGGTGGATATGTAAAATACATTGATTTGATGGTTGACAGGCGCCGGCTACTCACTGTAAGACCGGAATATGCATTTGACCACTTTGAGCACGTTTTCGATGCTAGGAAGGCGATCGGATGCAAAGTGCTTCCCTAAAGGTTTGATCGACACCAAACCCTTTATCGGTTGCCCTTTATCGAAAGGACGACACGAACACTCTTCTTGGATTTCCGCAGTTAACTACAGGATGAACCTTGACATAATATGAAATTAAACGCTGTCATCCTTGTGTTTTGACTGCCATTTTTCCCTAATAGGGAGACTTGATACATTGCTATAGCTGGCTAAAGACTTACTGTGTAAATCGAAGAAAGCAGAGAAAAACCAGGAGCGAGTGTTTGTAAGAACACGAGTATGCGGCTGTTGTTTACTTTTCTATTAATATTTCCTACTTTATGCATCCATTTTTGTCTCATTCGGTACGTATTGTGGCTGCACTCAAGGGCAGAGCAAAGTAATCAATCGCAATTCGAACACATCAGACGAGACAGAAATTGACCTTTAAGGATTAGTAAAACAGATGATGATTTCCGGATAGACTCCTTAGCAGACATTCGAAAAAACAAGGAGGTTGCAGAAGGGAGGAGTAAGTATTCAGAGTATGTTGTATTGGATCTAGGATCAACAACAGTAATAACCATGTGAAATGAAAATGCCCATATCCCATAAAGGGAGGTCTCGAAGATGCTTAGTAACAAAGATATGCAGGGCGCTTCCGGCTGGTAAATTGACTTAAGCGATGAAGATTGGCCAGCCTCCATGATATTCGCCTGTAGATCCATTCGTTTTTCAGTGCCTTCCAAATGATGAACGAGTGTTGAATCGTGAATTTTTTTACGAGAACCCCCTTAGTATTTTATGGAGGGTAAGCTTCTTTTATAGCCTTGAGACCGTCGCAACTGCTGCATGCTCGTTAAGCAAGGAATAATCTTTAAAATGCTGTACAGAATGGGTAGCTCAGCAGAAATGATGCTGCTTCTCACGAGCACAGTGCTTGGTTCGACCCCGCTTCAGGCTTGCCAAACACTCTTTCCCTACGGGGAAAGTAAACTGCTATCAGACTTCTTTGGGAACGGTTCACTCCTTGCAATCCAAAGGAGAACGCTTTAGCCTGACCCAGCATTCAAAGGCATTCATAAAGAAGACGAAAATCCTCAAACAGCAGCCGAAGCGACACGCGGAAAGCTCGAACAACATGAACAACATCATGAATGATGATGGATGCGAGGAAACGAAATGAAGAGATACTTGGATGCTCACAATAGATGGTAAGATGCTTCGAGTTTAAAAAAATATTCATCACGAAATCTTCTTTGCACGCTCACCGCTTTCTATGAGTCTTCCACTGAATGTGTCACGAGGATACCAACCGCACAGACTGAGTAAGGCGAAATCCGCTGAAACGTCTGCTTGCTCGTTGATAAAGAAATAGAATAAAGCGTCCTGTTTAATCAACAAGAATATAAAGACTTGTTATCAGTTCTACAGTAGGGGGCGTAACAGTATAATAGAATTAGTGTGAAGTGGAAAATATACGTTCAGAATTCTCTATTGTTCCTATCTATGTTAAAATAAAGCGTTCACACATCATCACCTTTAGAGTCAGTTTTCGTTCTTCCTTAAGACCATCAGCCGGTGAGCATGGTTCATTTGAGGGACATGTTCCACTCAGGAAGATCCAGCTCGATGCGCGACGAAGATGCCACCTCGAGAACAGGAACAACTGTGGACCTGTCGACTCAGATTATCGGCCCTGGTGAAGTTCGGCTGGGTATATTACCTTTCCAGGCTCTGAGGGGGTCGAAATTCACCGAGACGTCAGCTTGTGCGTAAATACAGAAATATTAATACCCCTTGTTAACTAGACAAGATTATGAAGAATTGTTCGATCAATGCCAAAGTTAATAGAAAGTCGGTTGTGGGAGGGAAATACGGCCATTACTTTTTTGTATAAACAGACTGTCCAACCATCACCTTTTTTAATTGCTGCCTACTTTTAGTTTTTTAACGGCAGGGTATCATGTAAATTACAACTAAGATGATGCTGAGATATTTGCAAAACTCCGGACCGCAGGTGTCTGTGGTGGGGAACGAACGCGCTATTGTCCTTTCCAGATAGTAACGCGTTCACCACCACACCATGTGGGTCCTTGGTTTCGCCTGTTTCCCAGCTAGTTCTATTGATCTGCGCCATCAGCAATCACCCGTCAACAGGGACTGATCTAGGGAGCCCAATTCGACTTCAGCCTCAGCTAAACTAGGTTCGTTGCCGATTTAGGGCTCCCTAAATCAATCCCGTTGACGGGTGATTGCTGATGGCGCAGATCAATAGAACTAGCTGAGAGACAGGCGAAACGAAGGACCCACATGGTGTGGTGGTGAACGCGTTACTCCCTGGAAAAGACAATAGCGCGTTTGTTCCCCACCACAGACACTTGAGGTCCGGAGCTTTTGCAAAGATCTCAGCATCATCTTAGACAATCCAACGTTAATAAAGAGTGGGGAACTGCAGATATCCCTCCTTACTGTAGCAAATGGCGACACAATACTGCATCTCCTGCATTTCAGTCGGCATTTTCATGCTGAAATAAGCGTCAATATTGCTAACAATCAATAAAATATTTGGTAACAACCTGGTGTTAGCTTATCAATGGAATACGTTATATTAGACGTTAGCAGGCAAGGGTCGTGATTCAGTTGAATAAAGAATTTCCCAGCTTCCGCAATTTCTGCAACAAGGAAGTGATTCTGGCTAGAAAACTCCCAGTTGTATTTTGTGTTAACCAGGTATTAGGTTAGCCAAGCATTAAGGGTTATGAGTTCCGATTTCTCGATAAAGATGTAGTTGCTGAGGATGTTTACGGAAGACAATAACAATGAGGTCATGCGGAGGCTGAAGATGAGAATGAAGTAGGCGAACTGCTCCATCATGACTAAAACAATCAACATCAAGAGGAAATAATAACAGTCACCGCTGGTTCTTCGTGGTCTACTTTCACATTCAAGAAATCCTGCAGCTAAAGTACTACGTTTTGCCCTTGTTTGATCAAAATGCTAGAATTCACGATATCTCAGGACTCACACTGCGTAGTGATGAGTGAGAATGGGTTTTGAAAAGAACAACTGATCAAAAGTTGTTGAGTAGTATGTCAATTTACTTCAGCGATAAAGGAGGACTCCTCTTACATGAAACGTCTCAAGAAGACCATTCCAAAAGTTTCGCTCCCATACTGAAATTCTACATCATAATTCATTTTAAAAAAACACCACGCGGGTTAAAAACTCAATATTTAGCGAATGAAGCCAATTTCATCACGTCGTTGTTCAAATTCTCCGGAACGACGACGCTTTCTGGTTATGACACTTGTTTTTGGCGGCACGGGAAGAAAAGTAAACACTGCTCATTGTTTCTTGTTCCCACAACATTCGAAAACGGCGCATGAAAAGGTGACTAAGAAAATGGTTGCTCATAGTCCCCCTTATTCCTTTCCTGAATAGGACACAGTTTTTTCTTTGCATTTTTCTACTCTTCACGATTCTCTGATAACGAAAATGTGCTGCAGCGCTTCATTCACATGGTTCAATAAATGAGTTTTAGAGCAAACTGGATACATGGATACTCGAATGGCCCGCCTTCACTGATTGTACGGGCTCCAGCATATTTAGTTCTATGCAGTATGGCTACCGCAGCATCGCTTTTTCGATTACACATGGAGGTGACCTGGAACTGTGAATCCTTCCAAGCAAAGTTCGCTTTTTTTGCTTCAGCCACCTTTAATTCCAATAAAAATAGACGTCGTTGCGTTGGAGAATGATTTACGTTAGAAGTTGTATTCTGGAGTGTTGTGCATGGAAACTAAAATATTTGGAGTACTGAATTTAATCCCACGGCAAAACTATGATCTCACACCGAAGCTAAATATACTAAATGTTTTACTGGAAATGCTCCACACAATACTACATGTTTAGGTGATAGTGACGAAAACTCCGAAGAAATTCGCTGCAAACGTGCCTGGTGAAATGCGACGAGCTACTTTGTTCGGAACATCCTGCCACATTGCCCTCGAGGAGTTGGCGATGATGACATTGGTGGTCTAAAAAGAATATCTTCCTTGAGGTAAAAAAATTTTCAGTGAAGAAGGAGGCAAAATAATTGTAGTTGTCGTTTAATATCCCTAGTCCCTGGTTCAATTCAGACGAAACCAAAAAAAGCTTTTACCCGTACAGCGGCGGTAAACTGCCTCAGATTTGTGTGGGACTAGATCACTTCTTACAACCTGTGAAGGTTATCTACTCTAGGGAGCACCAAACTGACCAACGTTTTACGACAATCACCAAGAACACTAAAAAATCTCTGGCAGCAGCGGAACTCTCATGCAAATTCGAAAATCTTCGACGATGTATGCTAGGGCGCAAAACAAATGAAAGCATGGCTAGGATATAAACAATTTCTGCCATTTCGGGTCTTGTGGGAAAAAATTTGGTATAAAATGAGCCACTCTACCGTAAGACTTCCGGAAATTGTCAAGTATTACGCGGCAATGGGATCTATACTGTTTGCCAATGTGGTCCCTGCCCTTCTCCATGACAGATAGGCTCGTTACTGTGGTTTCGCGTATGTAGTAGTGATTGCCCTTATCTCGTGTAACTGCAAAAAGATTTATTTAGTTATTATAGAGTCAGCAAAATATGACGCTTTCGAAATTCTCGATATATGAGGTGGTGAATTTGATTATATATATATATATATATATATATATATATATATATATATATATATATATATATATATATATATATATATATATTTCACGTCCGTGGCCCACCAATCATTTCATCCCTCCGGGGTCGGCAAATTCGTACCAGACTTGTCTAGAAGGATAGCAGCACTGGCAAGATACATCGATAGGCCAGTGCAAGTCATTGTATAAGGCAGATATGCATTCAATCACATTCGAACGATGCTTAATGAAGTAGAATCCATGGCGCATCCCTCAGGTATTGGTCAACGTCGAAAACTTTATTCTTTTTAATTTATTATACTGGTATATATACTACTTGCTTACTTGAACACTTGGACGATACCTCTTTATGAGTTGGTATTCGTTGGTATTCGTTTCTTTCTCCCTCGCAGTCGTTGTCCATCGTGGTGGCTTCATTCGAGCATGTTGGCGTATGCGAATCTCACACTGTGATCTGTAGAACAACAGCTGACAGAACAGCAGACTGACTTTGGATACGAACACTTCAGCACAACATCCAGAATCTCGTAGATGTGGCAGATTTCAAAGATCAGAGCCTTGCATTCCGGTTAGGTATTGTGAGTGCCGATTATCTTTTAGAAGGCATCGTTTAAGCGCTCCGTGAGTAGCGCGTAATATTCTTGAAGGATTGCAGAATCGAAAAGATGAGCGCAGATTTTCGGGTTCCTCAGTTGGTCTGTGGCATCTTCGAGAGGCTCGAATGCGTCAATGCGGCCCAAGCTGCTCTCCTTGTTCTCTTTCTCTTCTTTACTGTCTATCACGGTCACTGATCTCACAAGGTTTAAACACGAGGTTGTCTCTCCAATCAGTGAGCCATTCAGTTTAATTTTTTTCGTCTTCGCACTACGGGTTTTTTCATGAACTGGGTCTTCCCCCGATTTATGCGTAATCCAATCTTTTTCACGCTTCGTTGAGCTCGTTCATCATCATCTCTGCTTCGCTAGTACTTCTTGAGAAGATAACAATGTCATCGCCAAAACGAAGGTTTGATAGGATTTTTCCATCAATACGTATGCCTTTCTCATCCGAATCGAGTCACTTCATTATCCACTGCAGTGCGACAGTGAACAGCTTTGGGATATTGTGTCGCCCTGTCGAACCCCCTTTTTCTATGGGTTTCGTAAGAGGTCGATGGAAAAGCTATATTTTCGCAGTGCAGTTCCGATAACACTCAAGCAGAGTTCTTATGTAGGATGGGTGTACTCCTTGGTCTACTAGCGCTAAAAGGATTGCATTCTTTTCGACACTGTCAAACGCTTTTTCATAGTCGACCAAGGTTAGGACTAGAGCCAGGCGGTATTACCGTTAAACTTCAATAAACCTGGACACAGTTGAATGTGGTCCATGGGAGCAAAATCTCTGTTGAAATCCTGCTTGCTCCACTGATTGCGCTTCGTCCAATACCCTTGCTATGCGCGGCAGGATAATATTCGTGAAAAGCTAGCAGAGTGTGCAATCAACAGTGTGCAACCAGTGGAGCAAGTTCGGCGAACGTGTTCGTAAGCAGTGTTAATCCGCTGTATACGTAAGTTTAGCTATTTACAGATCACGGTATGAGACTCGCTCGCGCCAACATGCTCGAATGAGGCCACCACCATGGACGACGTTTGCGAAGGCGAAAGAACCGAATGAAAAATATGCTTGGGTCCGCACAACTCGTGAAGACGGACACTCCAAACATCCAAGTAATTAGTGCGTATATATATATATATATATATATATATATATATATATATATATATACATATATACATATATGTATGTATAATCCAACTCTCTGATTTATATGGTCGAAAATTTCGAAACACCATATCCTGCTGAGTCTATAACAATCTACTAAAACTTCTAGCAGTGGTGAGACATGAGAAATCACTGCTTCACACTCGGAGACGCAGTGTCGAAGCTGTGTATCATGAATAACTGCAAAGTTGCTACCGCAATCAGTACAAGACCCATTCTCGCGGAACACTTGACATAGAGAATCCCTCTATCAGATAGAGAATTGTCTATCTACCTAACTAATACATTCTATGGGTCGATGGGGGACCGTGTTGCTACAACGCCGCGTGCGTGCCCTGCGTCTATGTCCCTGTTCTGGCCAATGGGAACGCCGCTCGCTTGGACGTAGCCACGCCCACTGTCACCCTCATTGGGCCCGACGAGGCCCTGGATAACGCCGGCGGCATCTCCATCATTATCTCCCTCCTACTTGATCTTTCCTTGCGTATTCATCTGCTTGGCTCGTAATGATATTAAGTGTAATCCTGAACTCTTGCATTGCTGATACATTAACGTTATCGATGATTCTCGTGTAACTATGTTGTGTGTGTTAACACAAGTTAAATACTTTCATTGCTCACAGGCACCTCACAAACAACCTTCCACTCTTACTAACTCCCGTCAACGCTCTTCATATTTCTTTGCGCTGTGAGCCGTTACATTGGTGCATTGGCCGAGAATTGAACCTGGGTCGCCCGCGTGGCAGGTGAGCATTCTACCACTGAACCACCAATGCAACCGCAGGGGAGCGAGAAACGCTCAACTAAACTGGCCGAACCTCAACACGGAAATCTACCTTCAAGTACGTTACATTAACTCTCAAAAGAAAGAAGAACGACAACAATCTTGTCCGCTCGTCAAGGACTACTAACAAAGGCAATCAACCGCCTCGTACCCACCTTAAATAGCTATCAAAACGAAATAGACACACCATTAAACTTGCCATCGGAACAAGCTAGCAGGATCGAGTACATTACTGGACAGCAAAAGAAAATAGAACAAGCAAAATCGGTCATTGAGCATGATCGGAACAACGTCCAGACCGCGCTGGATGCATATGCCATAGTGGCAGACCAACTTCAGCAAAACCCCAATACTCAAAAAGCAAAAAGAGGAGCTGCAACGCACTGCCAATACGAACGTAGGAAAAACAGTGGAGCACCTCGACGAAGCAGAACGCTGCCTCTCTAAGCTCATCGACTTACGAAAGTTTTGGAAGGCACCGAGGCTAACCCACTAAAGAACTCAAACGTCTATCCAGCTCTGACTAATCTACCATCCATCCCTATTCCAAAAATTCAACGGAGACATAAGAGAGTGGGAAGCATTTTGGGGTGCATTCAATTATAATGTGCACTCGCGCCGGATGGACGACCTCCAAAAAATGACCGGTCTGCTGGACGCTCTTCAGGGAGAAGCAAGAGAATGCGTCAAACAGTATCAAATATCGCAAAGTACTAATCCGATAGTAATACAACACCTGAAAGAAAAAGTACGACAATAAACAAGCTCTCATCCATCATTTGTTACATAGACTACGTACAATAGAAACAAAGACGAAACGCCTCGAAGATCAGGAAAAACTGTGTGAAACCCTTCACTCGATGGTTGTTCAACTGCAGCAAAAAGGAGAATTCATCGATACTCTGCTCCTACAGCAACTACTGTTAGAGGAATTTACAAAAGAGATTCAACGGCATGCGCGGCAAAAAGGACGATAGAGAGCAGAAGATACAAGAACATGCGAACTGCTGAAGGATGTCAAAGACAACATTAGCGAGGAACTCGAACTACGGGACCGAGAGCAAGAGAGGCCCATGTTAAGAACGCAACACATCAATCAGCCAGAAAGGACGTTCAAAAGTGCACGATATTCATGCTTCTACTGCAACAAAGTAGGACACCTACCAAACGATTGTACTGAGACAAGAACTCAACAAGAAAGAGTGCAAATTATTAAAACTCGTAATCTCTGCTATAATTGCGGTTCATCATTGCATCAGCTTCCCGACTGTAAAGCAGGCCCGTGCCGAAATTGCAATAAGCACGGGCACCACACTTCCATTTGTAGGTATCAGCACGTACCAACTGAATACAAGCCGAGAAAAAGGAGGAAATACTGCAAGCGACAGAATAAACGCACCTACAAAATTACCAAATACCATCCCAAGAGAAAAGAAACCCATTTCATCAAAAAATCAATACAGTAACTTCTGATGAGACGCGGTTTGAGGATACCGTCGTTCTTCATACCAGGAGAGAATACGCAGCCAACAGTCAAATTCTAGCAGGACAGGTGGAAGTATTCAATCCCAACAAGGCGAGACAAGAACTAACAGAGGTGATCCTCGATACAGGATTTGACCGTTCATTCATTAGCGCTAGCTAATCGCCTTCAACTACGAGACAGTGATTTCATCGAATTAACCATCCACACATTCGGTGACCCAAAGCCAATTACTAGGACATGCGGAGTAATTACGTTGAAATTGAGGGATGCCTTTGGATCAGAGCACGAAATTACGGCAACTAAAATCGATAAGATTACACAACCTCTAGAACGCCTAAATCTAAACGGAGATGACATAGAATTTCTCAAGAACCATAAAATTAAGCTCTCGATCAATCCAGATCTTAACACCATACATCCACAAATCCTTCTCGGATGTTCAGACTCACTCACCATGCTTGATAGTGGATTAACTCCAACAAGAACATTGCCATCAGGATTGAAATTAATCTCATCCAAACTTGGATATCTCATATCAGGAACGCTCCATGACCGAATCGATACATCGAGAGAGGCTGCGTCTCTCATGACGGATGCCACACATGCATTTCAGCACATAACTGAACAGCACTCATGGGAAAAAATATTGGTCACTAGAGTCATCAGGAATCCATGAATACACAGGACCAAGCGTACAAGAACGACAGCAACAGAACGACAATATCTGGAAAGAGTTCCAGAGAAACAATAGAAAAACGAGAAGACGGCTATTATGTCCGCCTCCCTTGGAAAAATGATGCAGCCACATTACCAGATAACAAAAGCATCGCAGCAAAACGATTGCAGGCGACAATAGCGAAGTTAAAACATGATCCAATTCTGTTCCAAAATTATCAAGAAACCATCAAGGAACAACTGGACCAAAACCTCATTGAAGAAGTTGACGAATCAATACCAACAAAAGGAGCAGTAATACATTACCTTCCACACCAAGCGGTCCTCACTCCGAACAAAGAAACCACAAAGTTGAGAATTGTTTACGATGCATCTGCTCACCTCAAGAAGGCCCCCTCATTAAACGATGTCCTTCATCAAGGTCCACTATTCCTACCACAAATATACGACATTTTACTTCGGTTTCGCATCGGAAATGTCGCAATGATTAGCGACGTCGAAAAGGCTTTCCTACAAATACGGCTGCACGAAATAGATAGAGACGCTACACGATTTTTGTCGATCCGAGATGTCTCACAGCCTCTGGAACCGAAGAACATAACCGTGTACAGATTCACACGAGTTGCATTTGGACTCAATTGTTGACCATTCCTTCTAGCAGGAACAATTAAACACCATTTAAATAACTGTCAAAATGACCCTAAATTCGTCAACCACCTCATAGGTAATGCTTATGTGGATAACGCGATTCTAACAGCCGCCTCAATACAAGAAGCAGGGTCGACATACAAAGAAGCGAAGCAGATATTCAGTGATTTGAACATGAATTTATGTGAATTTTTCTTCAAACGACCAGGACTTTCTACAGCAAATTCCTCAAAAGGATCGAACATTAAGTAGTCTACAAAAGGTCTTAGGAATACCATGGCGTTCCACGGATGACAAATTCCTTATCTCATGCAGATATCCAACAAAAACGAAACTAACTAAACGTGCAATCGCCGAACAGGTAGCTGCTATCTACGATCCTATGGGGTGGCTTACACCACTCACATTAAGAGCAAAGCAATCTCTTCAAGACCTCTGGAACTTCGACTATACGTGGGACATTCCTCTATCAAAGGAACACAAAGATCAGTGGGAAAAAGATAGTTAATGATTTTAACGGGTTTGAAACCCTTAATTCCACGAAAAGTATCCCAGATCGGAGTTTCATCCAAGCTGATTCTCTTCGCGGATGCTAGCAAACATTGTATGGCCACTTGCGCCTACATTGTTTTCAATGGTGAATCACAACTACTCGCAGGGAAGTACAAGTTACCATCAGTCAGGGACAAACCTACAATTCCAAAACTTGAACTGAATGCACTAATAGTGGCAGCACACTTAGCATTTTCAATATATATGTATATATATATATATATATATATGTATATATATCACTAAACAACCTCACTT
Source organism: Angiostrongylus vasorum (assembly GCA_018806985.1). Taxonomy (NCBI): domain Eukaryota; kingdom Metazoa; phylum Nematoda; class Chromadorea; order Rhabditida; family Metastrongylidae; genus Angiostrongylus; species Angiostrongylus vasorum. The sequence continues at coordinate 13,537 of JADANN010000093.1, read as the reverse complement.
CTATAACAGATATAACTATACTCTCGGACTCGGAAGTCGCGCTTAGCTGGATACGATCCAATGAGGTGCACAAAACCGCAGGAGTGTTGGTGAAGAACCGCATAAAGAAAATACGCCGAATAGTGGAAAACCTACCAACACCCGTACAATTTGGCTACATAGCCACTGGTCAGAATGCGGCTGATTGTGCTACAAGAGGACTAAGCAAATTCGAATTAAAAGGCCACATATGGTTGAAGGGACCAGTATTCATTAAGGAACTACACCCACAAAATGATCAACACCTTTTTACATTACAGCAAACAAGCATACAAAGGGCACAATTATCCACAGTTACATCAATAACCACCACATCCGTCGAAGAAGTACTCGACTGGAAGCGATTCAATAGACTTTCAAGAGCAAAGAGAACGACCACATTTATTCTCAGATTCATCAGCAAAGCCAGCTCTAAGGTACGGAAGGAACTGTGTGACCGTATATACAACAACATCCCAGAACTCCACTCAATGTCAACAGAAACATACGTCACGGCCATAGAGTAAGAAGCAGCCTTACGAGTTGTGATACGAAACCACCAAGCAGTTCATTTTCTTTTACGATCAATGAAAGATTACAAGCATTTGAAGTTATATCACGATGAATGGGGGAATTATTCGGTGCAAAGGCAGATTAAACAAAGCGGACCTGCCATGGGAAGCTCAGCAACCAATTCTAATCAGCCCTAAAGCGACACTAGCAGAACTAATAGTTGTCGAGGCACATCTCCCGTTCCATATTGCAACAAGCCATGCCATTGCTAACGCACGCGAAAGATTCTGGATGAGCAAGTATACGGCAAATCGCTAAGAAAGTTATAAGACAATGCGTACCCTGTCAAAAGATGAACAATCTCCCCTACAAATATCCGCCGATGGACGATCTTCCAGAAAGAAGAGTGAGAAGATCACGTCCGTTCGAGCATGTAGGTAGACTATTTCGGACCACTAAGAGCGAGAAATAATGATGGAACGACAAAAGTCTACGGCATCATCATCACGTGTGCGACAACCAGACTATTTCATTTAGAACTCGTACACAACGTAATAACGAATGATTTCCTGCTAGCTTTAAGACGATTTTTTGCCAGACGAGGAGTGCCCAAAACTATCACCTCTGATAATGTATCCAATTTCCTAGTGAGCGAACAAATTCTACAAGATGCAATTCTTCCCGTTATTAACGACGCGTCACTAGCAGATACAATGACAATGAAAGGAGTAACATGGAGAACAATTACGCCGTATGCTCCGTGACAGGAGGGCATTGTACGAGCGTCTCATAAAGTCGGTCAAGTACTCTCTATACAAAGTATTGCAAAGGACGATCCCAGCAACGAAGGAATTGGAAACCCTCTTGGTTGAAATAGAGGGAAATCTCAACAGTCGACCTCTCTCATACCAAGAAGAAGGCTCCGACAACTTTGTAACCTTGCGACCAATAGACTTTATCCAGCGCGACATGATAATAACATATCCATTCGAATTTAGCAGAGAAGAAGAAGACGATAAGACGTATCTTCCACCCCAAGAAGCAACATTACAGCGCACGCGAAGGGAAGTGCAGGATGCCCTAGCATCAAGTCACAAACTGACAGAATAATATTGGAATATTTGGAGCCAAGAATACTTTAAAGGTCTCCGAGAAACTCGCAAACTCAATATAAATAACAAACGAGGCACTCTAATAACCCCAACCATAGGTACGGTGGTACTAATTCACGATCCAGTTTTGCCACAAAACACGTGGAAAATGGCGCGCATCGTCGACTTAAAGCAGTCAGAAAGTGGTGCAATCCGAGAAGCACAACTCAAATTACCGGCCGAACGTATCATAAGGAGATCAATTAATCTACTAATTCCGCTTAAGCTGGAAGACAGCCTAACACAGAAACAGTTAGGAAAAGATGGAGAGATGGAGCCGCCGACTCAACAGCCGCAAAGCGCAGTTGAAATTCCAGATTAACGCTATAATCTCCGACCTTGATCACGTGACAACAATGTACCGACAATTTCACGAGGAATCCATTTCTCACAAGGCGAGGAAGAACATGAACCGAAAAATCATCCCGAAGTAAACTGTCAAGAAGGACGCGAATCGTCGAGTCACCACTATAACCTTCGACCACGAAACTCCTATAGTGGTGGAGGACTATACAGTATTCCTCTATCAGATGGATAATTCTCTATCTACCTAACTAATACATTCTATGGGTCGATGGGGACCGCGTTGCTACAACGCCGCGTGCGTGCCCCTGCGTCTATGTCCTGTTCTGGCCAATGGGAATGCCGCTCGCTTAGACGTAGCCACGCCCACTAGCACCGTCATTTGGCCCGACAACGCCTTGAAGAACACCGGCGCCATCTCTATCATTATCTCCCTCCTGCTTGATCTTTTCCTTGCGGATTCACCTGCTTAACTCACAATGATATTATGTGTAATCCTTAACTCTTGCATTGCTGATACATTAACGTTATCGTTGATTCTCGTGTAACTATGTTGTGTGTGTGTTAACACAAGTTAAATACTTTCATTGCTCACAGGCACCTCACAAACAACTTTTCACTCTTACTCACTCCCGTCATCGCTCTTCATATTCTTACGCTGTGAGCCGTTACACTTGATGATTTATGCAAGTCTTACGCTGAAGTGGCTTGCTTTATGTCAAGTTTTCCCCAGAGGAACCGAAATGACAGAAATTTTGCATATCCCAGCCATTCTTTCATTTGATTTGTGCCCTGGCATACATCGTCAAAGATTTTCGACGAATTTGCGTAGGGATTCCGCCGCCGCCTGAGGTTTTTAGTGTTGTGAATGTCGTTAAACGTCGGTCAGTTTGGTACAGCCTGAAGTCGATAACCTTCACAAGTTGTGGGGAGCGATCTGGTTTCAGACAATTCTGAACCGCTTTAGCGGCGCTGGTTGACTAAGAACTTTTTTGATTTAGCCTGAATTGAACCAGGGACTTGCGCATAATGAGTGACCACTACCACTTCTTTATCTACATCATTGTTGACAATTTTTCGCTTCGTTGTAGGTACCTGTTTTCAGACCACCAATGTCACCATCGCTAACTGGTTGATGGCAGTGTGGCAGAATGTTCTGAACAAAGTAGCTAGTCGCTATTCATCAGGCCCGTTTGCAACGAATTTCTTCGGAGCTTTCGTCACTATCACCTTAACGTGAAGTGTTATGTGAAGCATGTCCAGTTAAGCTTTCACCAAATTAAACTTCGGCGTGACATCATAGTTCTGCCGTGGCATTAAATCCAGTTTAATTTCCACGCTATAGAGAACTTCGCTCTGGGAAAGTTCTCTATCTTTCTAAACAATAACATTTGATGTCCATATATGGCCGCCTCACAGTCGCACATCAAACACCGCAATGTAACTTTTATAATCTACTCGGTGAATTATGTTCAGTGTTTCAAGGCAGAGTAGCGATTCAGGTTTGACTTCAGTAGCACACCAACGATGGCTTATATGAAGGAGGAGGAGTAACAATGGAACAGTTTACTACTTCCTTGCGAAACAATGAAGCCAATGACGTTGATATTTCAGGCAGTTAGGTACAGTCTACTGCAGTCCAGGGTTAACAATCCAGATTAACCGTGGTTGCATACGCACGCGGTTCCCGCAGCCAATATAAGCCAGGTGCCTTCGACGGCGGAGACATACCATCACTCACCTTACCCCCGATCGGTAGCGCGGATAATCCGGTTCTCACAACATCATTCATTGTCATCCTCAATCACCACAACTCATTCACAGTCATACTCATTCATTCTTATTCATTCACATTCATCTTTCAGTAATCAGAAGATTATTGTATCTAGTTTCTTAGCTTGTCTACGGTGCAATGTCAGTAGTGGTAGGTGTTTCCAAATGCGTTATGTTTGCAACGCCATCGGTGGCATGTACCACTCCTCCCGCAATGTACCACTCCTCCTGCAATGTACGCCATGCGTACGAGGCCGCTGAGCGGCCAACTTATGCTGTGTATTTTGTTAAGCCGCTATAGGCTTATCAGTTTCCAGCCGTTATCATACTGGCCCTTGACTCTTAGGCAATGGTGGCACCCATCGATGCTCAAACTTCATGTTGCTGACATAGCGTTATCCACGACCAGCAGCCTGACTGTGTTCCGTAGATGACTGATCACTTACTGTCCTCATTGATCCACTAAAATGCACCTCATCACTATAATGTTGAAAATGTTGAAATCTTAGCTCAGCCGAAAATACGGCCCGTCTGTATCCCTCTCCGCCTCAGCATACAGTCTCCTTTCTCCGCCCCCAGCATACTGTCTCCCTCAGCCGCCGTGCCGGCCGCGGGTAGACGCGACGCGGCATCGCTCATTATTACTGTTAATGTAATTGTGTTAATTACTTATTAATGGTATAGTTATATTCGAATGCCATTATCTCGTTGTTAGCCTCACTTCACTGCTAGCCTTTAGCACCTCATAGCTTTAACTCACGTCATTCCTCTACCATTACTTCTCCATCGTTACTATTATGTTATTAACGTTGTGTTTATGTATTAAACGGTTTAATTACCCAAGTTTGAGGCTGGTGGATCAACACATCAACTAAAAGACCCGCATGGCTAATATTCTACACAGACCGAACCACTAGTAGCCGCCGCTACCTAACCGTTACACACGCACCTCTAACGTAAATCACTCTCCTACGCAACGACGTTTATTTTTACAATTTTGACCTATTATTTACTGCCTACTCTTTTTAGCGGCTATGCGTTGCGAAATATAACTTTAATGATGCTGAGATATTTGCAAAACTGCGGACCGCAGGTGTTGCGGTCCGGAGTTTTGCAAATATCTCAGCATCATTATAGTTATATTGACGTTTATTTTTATTGGAATCAAAAGTTGCTATTGTAAAAATGTACACTTTTTAGGAAAAAAATTAAACGTTTTGGCTCGCTGCCATGTGTACTCAGAAAGCGATGTCATATATTTATCTCACTCTTTGAATTACATTCTCACAAAAGCGGCAATCTGCAAAATGAGATTCTCTCAGTTGCCCCGGGTGGTGCTCATTCTATAAGCGAAGTAATAAAAGAAAAAAAGCAATCTTGCCGTTTAGACAAACCTCTGAAAGGTTCAAAATCAATTCCTAACACTTAACACTGGACACACAACTTCGAGTGGCTGATGTTTGGGCGGATGTCTAATTTCATATGAGCTACGGATTTGCTGTTTTTTCTACAAAAGAGGAAAATTTTTGATACAACAGGAGAATTTAAGTAGTTGAAAACATAACAGAAGTATGGAAGAGCTCTCTCTCTACGGCTCCAGAGAGCTCCTGATATATATCTGGTATTTTCTATATATTACTATTGTTTCTCCTTTAACCATATTGCTTGGATATAACACCCAATTTATGTTTGGTTACTTTGATGCTTATCTTTGTCCTTATTAAATGCTGTTTGAGATCACTCTTGTTTACGAGGCATTCCTCCCTGAAGTTCATTTTTCGGATTCTTGGAATGTATCCGGAATGTCTCCATAGTTTTGCGAGCCTGCGAGCCAGCATTAGCGATTTCCGTGTGAGGATGATAAATACTGCTTCAAAATCTTCACCGCTGTGTCTCTGTGTCCTTTGGGTGCCTAGTGGAGTGTTTGGTTTAACTTTAAGTTTACCAACTAGATGCTGCTTTACGCGGACACAATTTGATCTACCCGTTTTGCCTGTTATTCGTCCTCGAAGGCTTTGCCAGAAATAAAATAAACTGTACCCAAACTCATAAAATCAGCGTCTCTACCGTTACTGCATACTACACAATTTTACCTTATAGACGAGATTTACCTCTTACCTTTATACCTTTTACCTACTACACAATTTTACCCTACCTTACCTATACATAGACGGTCGTACAGGCGGTTTCGAAGTAGCTGGCGCTTTAGAGTGGTCGGTGGTATTTCAAATGCTGTTACCAAAATATCTAGACCAACGCTTCTTAACCTACGTTTTATAGCTGCACTTGTTTCGTTTGAGATGAAGGGCAGAATAAACGGTTTCTTATTGTCGATAGAGATATCGTTTGCGGGCTTAAGATTTCATTACACCTATCTCGAAAAACTACAGTCTCATAGCATTTAGAAATGCCCATTTGCAGCGCCAATTTCTGGGGTTCCTCCTTCCGCTCCCTCCCTTTGCACACGCTGATGGCTTTTCGAAATAAGTTTCTTATAAGCGCTCTTGTTGTGTATGAGGGGTGAGAGGGGATGTAATAAACCGGTTTGTTTCTACTACTTGGTTTTCAGAACAGTTATGTAGCCGTTGTCGAACAGGCAAATTTAAACGTTCAGAAGTGGGGACAAAGTTTCTTCGGTTTCTCTCGAGTGAACTGAATGTAATCTTCATCCAGTAACTCAAAACATTTGTCTGTTTCCTCTTCTACTGAGAGAATGACAAAGAAGTCATAGGTTTATCTACGGTAAGGTAATGACAGGAGATCGGTTGCTGGTGCTTCCACCTCAGACATAAATGCAATGACACGGTTTCGCGCCAATCGTTGTCCCATTACCAACCCTCTCATTTGTGCGTAATAGTTCCCGGTAGGCACTTCTTTAGGAGTGTCATCAACTGCTGTGTCGTGAAGCCACATATGTTTATTGCACCTTTGTGTTCTATAAGGAGGGTAACGAAACAGGATTCCATCACGTACGCGCTATTAGAACGCGCGTCATGTAGACGATCCAGAAACGTCTGGGTGTTCATAGGATGGGCAGTAATGTGTTTTAGTAACCGAGGGAGTATTTGTGTTGAAAACAATTTTATCCTATCCGAATGTCACTCTAGACAGCTAATGAGAGGTCTAACCTCTAACCTTTAATAATGATGGATCGTTGAACACAAGATCATCACTGGATACTGACGAATGACATTTAAACCCATTCGCCGTTTAGCTTTTGATATTGAGATTTAAATGCCTTCTCTGATGATGGACGCCAAAGGAAAGCATTTTCAAGATGCTTTTTCTTAATCTCAACATCTAACTGATCAAGAATTTGTAAAGACTCTCCACGTTGATCAACGGATGGTCTTATGTCTTCAACCTTGTCAGCTGTCGTACCTCCAGCATACAACATTTTTGCACTTCTGTAAGATTGGAGCGAGATCTCTTGGCACCATAGTGATTAAGGACCTTGAAAAATTTTGCTTGGAAAATATCCGAAATTAATGCCCACTTCATTATTAAGGTATTATTGTCTAATGAACTGTTGTCGGAACCGCTGCAATGGGAATGCTCCTATTTCTCATTTTTTCGCTCCTATTTTGCACTTCAGCTCTAGATTGGTTGGGTTGCGAAGTCTATCTTGAAGTTCATGCAAGATAAATGAGAACCTAAGCAAGCATACTTTAAAAAATGGGTCCAGGTAGTGGGAAGCCTAGGGCCTAATTTTTGATAAGGAGCATGCCTCGTCAGGAAGAGCTATGCCTCTTACCGCGGTAAGTCTTGATTTTTCTGACACATAATTTGTCCTGGTATGACTCGTTTGATCTTCGTCGTTAACGGTGTTTCTATATTTTCTCCAAGTTGTGTTATGCGACTTACTCAAAAGGTCCTCGAATTTTTCTACGCAAAGTTGCTTTAGCATTTGACCTAATAGAGTTTCACATCAAGACCCACCCCCTACTATTCTCTTTCAGAGTTGGTCTTCCAATCACTGATCACAGTGGTGTTGCTTCATCGCACAATCCTTCAACTTGACAAACATATCGTCTTCTTTCCTCCCCAGATAAGCGCATAGCATTCGCATTTGTATGTCCAGTACTCAGTGACAATCCAGTGGTGGTCCGCGCACATCGTTTAGTCGTCCTCGTTTAATGAAGATCCGAACCACCTCTGTTGTATATAGCGGCGGAGAAAGCGTATTGTCTGTCGAACTAAGACGATCTTTTGTCTTAATGACAGCACTTCTTCTACAAATCGGCAGTAACTTGCTGGTACGTTTTGTAATAATTCCCACGACCGAATTTCAGTTAACCTCGGCGTTGATCGAACAATTCACTGTTCTACCGACGAGCAAATGCAAGATTGTCACACTATTCTTTATTTTTCTTTTCTATTCTGTTCTTATGGAGGTGTTTGGCTGGATAGACTACAGTCAATTTGACCTCTCCACGCTCTGAGGAAGGTGAAATCCGCTGAAAAGTCAGCACGTTTGTAAATAAAAAGTGGAGCAGCAACCTTGTGTTTGCTTTTAAGAGGATAGGAGAATTTATCATATATTTATGCCATTCTTTCAATTACATTCTGACGGATCACAGCAATCTTCGAAAGCAGATCGTCGCGGACTCAGCGAACTGTGTTGGTCAGGACAACTTGTCAGGAGCAGCTATATCAAATCAATGCTTCTTTTCCTCACACCAATTTGTCCGTTTCATCAAATCTATAAGGTACGCTGGTGGTAAAAAGTGCACTGAAACTGTTAAGAAAGTGAATTCAATCCTGTGGAGTTCGATGTATGTTCAAATGCAAAAAAAGCAAACAGAATTGTTCAACGTATCATAACACCTTTGTGTTAAAGAATAACCCAGAAATTATGGCAAAAAAAACCCCTTAACTCGTTATCATTCCTACTAAGAGTTTTCAATTTCGTCATTTTTCTTCCTGTGTTTTCCTTGGTGGCCAAATTTGCTTATCGTCATCTTACTTCTGATTCAAAGATAATATATACTGTTGTTTGACATCGGTGCTGATTTTACGTAACGAGTCAGATTCTCTTCATACTCTTTTTAGGTTCGTACTTAAACTGCATTATCCTTCCTTCTTCATCATCGCTAATAACACTGTAAGCAGTCCGGAATAGCGGAAACGGATAAATCGAGAAAAAAACTGACTTTCGCTGCTCATTTGGAGCAATAGATACTTACTTACTTGATGTTGTGCGGAGCCCAGCATAACCTCTGTTTTAGGAGATTTGTTGATTAAGATATTGCGTTTCTCTGGAATCCCGAGCTCAGCCTGACCAAAGTCTGCCCCAGGTCGTCACCAAGACAGGAAGTCGCAGCCCTTGTAGATCAGAGGGGAATTTGCTACGTTGCGACTTTGATACCAGGACAGTGGTGGATCTTGGTATTGGTTCATTGGTTTAGATCCTGGTAATAGAAACCCTTCGTAATTTCACAAAGATGTGCCTAGCAACATTGATGTTATGATCGTTCACAATTGCATTAGCGACAAGCACATGCCTACCTGCGAAAAAAATAAAGCTTCGAAAAAACAACAAATGCGACGAAAGAAGAACATAACGCAGGGAAAAAGTGCGCTAGAAGTCTTTGCTATGCTGATGAGAAATTTTGTAGTAGTAGGTGTCATCTCACTGACGAATTCAGCTTATCAGAACATGGCTTTTTATATGAAACAACATGTGCAAAAGACGAACGAATCGCAAGAAATATGTCAAGGAGTTACTGTGCCTCACGCCTTCGAACTAACCCAAGACTCGCCTACCATTTCCATATCGGCTTATCGCTTGCACGTAGGTTTTCAAAGAATTCATCCTTCAATTAGCGATGACGACCACTAAATATAAAAGTTCACATAAGTTTTACGTACATTTGTTGGTTGAATTCCTAATGTGGCTTCCTAATCGCATTGGATTATTCATGAGCAAAGAATTTGTCTCTTTTGTCCACTACTTACAACGATAGAAACCGAAATGATGATGGATTGCTAGCACGGTATCGCAGACCATAGGCACGATAAAGGATGAAACTCTCGGAATTGATCAATCCCTGAGGTTTGGCCATGCATTCGACTTCATCAAGCATCGTTAGAGATAACTGAGTGGATATCTGGCCTATGTAGTGACTTGCAACATGCACGCCATGGTAGATTATAGTTTGTAAAGTAGTCTTTTTCCTCTCTTTCTCCATTCTTTTTTTATAACCGAATCTGGACGAGGAAAATGAATCGCTGAGTCAAATGTTTACCGAAACTTGACCTTGACAAAGTGTAACATCACGTAAACTCCCATAGATCACTAGAGTTCGAAGAGTCCTCTGTATTACTGTTGTATACATTCTTCGCCTTTCGTAGATGTCTTCACGGTAGCCTTGTGGTAAAGTTCAGAAACAACGAACAAAAGAAGGAAGAGAATGAAGAGAAAAAGAGTGTGAAACGAAGGAGAAACATGTTCAGACCTACGAGACCTACGTTGACTAAAAGTGCACTTATTTCGAAAAGTTCCAACCGATACCTCACTTGTGATTTCTCAGGCGTTCCGCAAAAGGAAGAAATGCTGATTTTCTTCTCACTTAAAACTTCGGTACGCGAAAAAAACTTGGGGGTCAACTGATTTACTGCAATATTTTATCGCAAGGGAGTGGTTCAATGTTTTAGTAAGTTCGCACTTTGAAAACGTTTCTGTTTGATGGGATCAACTTATGAATTCTAGTAGAAAAATTCTATAACTTCTTTTAGAATTTTTTTTTCACGAGATACAAATTGAGTAGGCTGTATGCTGGAGACAGCTATTTGAAGAATTGGGACTCAGTCTGCCTCATAATTTTGTTCCTGCATCACGATATGTTTTCCTGAAGGTTTACAAGCCGTGACGTGATGGAAACATAAATGGGAGCTGGTGACATCAACGAGGCAAGGAGTCTGATGAAGTTTGTCGCTCTTCAGGTGAACAGAGAGCGAGCTTTAGATCCTTTTTCCTTCATGAAGAACGCAGATGAATTACACTACTGCGTGTGCAGAAGCCTCGTTTGGCTCTTTACCTAGCATTCCCGCGTTGTCACCATAAAGGAAGGATGTTTTATTCCAGACTTCACATGTTGCTTGCCATTATATCATCAGAGTTCTTGGTAGTATTCGTTAAACAGCATAACCTCAGTAGGTTCTCCTATATTCATTAAACAGTTGACAGTGTTGCAGTTGTTTTTTTTTCTTTTGTGAAGGTTTCTCCTTCATTGAAATGATTAAATAAATCTAACCGTTTGCTTCCAAATAACGGCGGTTGTCCGTGAACTTCTGGTGAAAAGTGATGAAGAGGCTCAGATAAATCAACTTCTATGTTACACTTTTCTAAGATTTGAGAGTAATTTCAGAACATTCACCAGAATATGGTGTTAGAAGTTTTATAAAAAGCATACTTTGGCAGCAGTTATTTTCATGGGCGATAGCGTTTTGACGTGAATAAAATTTCATACATAGGTATCGTCCGTAGACATATCAGTGCTCAGCCAGCTTTTTTTTAGACAGATTTCTTAATCTTTTCTCTACATGAACCCCCACAAGCCCATGTTATAGTGGTTTCTTTGCTATTTACGTTTAAATAAGCATTTATGTCTTCGATAATGATTATTGCTAAAGTTGGACCACCGAGCGGATCGAACGCCTAACCTTTCGATATGGAGTCGAACGCGCTGCTTTGGCGACAAGCGCTCGCCGAATAGGGTTTACGCTCAAGCCATGTTATAGTGGCTTCTTTGCTATTTACATTTAAATGAGCATTTATGGCTTCGATAATGATTATTGCAAAAGTTTGACCACTGAGCGGATCGAACGCCTAACCTTTCGATCTGGAGTCGAACGCGCTGCCTTTGCGACAAGCGCTCGCCGAATAGGTTTACGCTCAAGCCATGTTATAGTGGTCTCTTTGCTATATACATTTAAATGAGCATTTATCGGCTTCGATAATGATTATTGCTAAAGTTGGACCACCGAGCGGATCGAACGCCCAACCTTTCGATCTGGAGTCGAACGCGCTACCATTGCAGCACACTTCCGTACACATAGAACACACACCACACGGTAGCTGACGTTTCGGCAGTATTGCCTTCTTCAGAGCCTGGAAGGGCACAATTATACGTAATTTACAAAATCAAATGCTTCAACAGCACAAGCAGAAAAGTGAAAATCTGAACGACAATTACACTATAACGGCTCCTTGAAAAATCCACTGTTTTTTCGCCTGCCTTCACCTTTTCGAGAAACGTTTCGACTTCTTCGTCTTCATTTGAGCCGACGGTCCTTGTCGATGGTCCACAGTTGTTCCCTCTTCTCGATGTGGAATCTTCGCCTCGCACAGATCCAGATCTACGTCAGTTAAGTATTTCGAATGAGCCGAACACACTGGCGACGCTCTTTTATACATAGCGGTTAATGTTGATATGATTATCATTTGTTGACAATTTGTTTTGCTATTCGCTATCTGCTAGGTAACAAAATACCGACTGCTGTAGGCTGCATTATCGGTTGAAAAACAAAGCTCGGTTTTCCAGAAGAAAGAAAGGTGCCGCTGGACATGGGATCCTCATAAAGGCACAACTCATGCGAAAATCGACTATTTTTTTCAGAAAAAAGTTGGTGGCGCCTTCTACGTCTATCGGTAGTCATACTATCCCGTACTTTGTCCGACCACCGCCTTCTTCGTGCGAAGATTCGATTCAGCCTCAATATGCAGAGAATTTATTTTATCAATCAAAAAACTAGTCAGGTTCCACATGGCGAAAACACTATGGAAGAAATCCCATCCAACTGTCACTGGTAGATCAAGCGAAACTGGGACCGAAGTCTGCGAGCTGCTTGTCCAAGGATTTAAAAGTTGAGCTTGATTCGCCTCAATTCCCCAACCAAGAAGATCAGACTTCACTTCCATTATCGCTAAGCAGTTGCTCCAAAAGAGAGGAACCTGGACGTTGAAACGAAACACACTTAAAATTACTAGTAACAAATGCTTGTTGCAGAAATGCAAATTTGCGTCGGTACAAATAGAACAAAGTGTTTAAAAGCAGCAGAAAAAAAAGAAACTTACTTACTTACTTGACACTTGAGCGGCCCGTCCTCACAGATTGTGCGGTCCCCAGCACAATCTCCACTTCTCGGAGACCTGCTGGTTAATAAGCCATTTTCTTTTCCCTGGAATCCTGAGGTCAACCTGGCCAAAGTCTGCCCCAGGTCTTCACCGCCACTGGCAGTCGCACCTTTTACGGATCAGAGGGAGATTCGCCGCAATGCGACTTTGATAGCAGGACGATGGTGGATCTTAGATGGTAACGCCGGACCCTTTCTCAGGTTGGAAGACCTTGCCAGGCGGATGAATCCGCTCGCTGAACATCGCACCTCGACACCCAGGAATACATCCTAGCCACGATGAGGCGATAACCCGTCGAAAGGGAAAAAAAGAAACAATCTGAAAAAAATGCCGCTAGGACATGTGAGAGTACAATGTTTTGTTGTAAATCTTGATGAACGAAGATTGGATCATTAAATGTTCTTTCATGACATGGAATTGATAAGAACAACGTCCTACATGAACCGTCTCTGCTCCACAATTCTAGCTGCGGAGACTAAATTTTTTGCTGTAGGAAAACCACTTGAGTTTCTTTCCTCTGAAGTTCGGGTTGTGATAGGGAAGCATGATAAAAAAGGCTTAACTGCAGGACACGACAGTATCACTGCCAACTTTAGAGCTGGAAACTACCACGTACATATGGTTCTCGCAACCTGTATAA
>JADANN010000092.1:0-211575 GCA_018806985.1 Angiostrongylus vasorum | reverse complement strand
GAAGTTACGTATTGCTGTCTCAATAAGCTATTCGTGCAGTGCTACAATATAATATGCTACGACAGTAGAAACACTCTCTAAAACGATTTTTAGTTCCAAATTTTTGAATGAAAAATGAGAACTGGTATGCATTTGTAACGACGGATGAGTTTGCTTTAATAGTGTTGTTATTGACTAATGGGATACCTGCCCTGTGTCACAAACAATCTGCCTATAAATGCAACTGTTATGTTAGCACGCTTTTTTCTTCAATGTTCAGAATTCCTGAAACAGTCACTGGAATAACAGCGGTTGACCAAAATTATGTCGAGAATAAGGGGGCAACGCTGAAGTGATCACCATACCACTTGTCTTCTCTTTCAAACACAACTCAAAGTTGTAAGCTTATTTCCTCGTCGAAAGTATGCTTTCGGTCTTGTATTCCTGTCGCTGATGCTACTCTCTATGGTGCCCACTTCCCATAAGAAACCATTAAACCGTAAAATATTTATTAATGGCTATAATAGTTGAATTCTTCTAGAACCAATCCTTCTCCGCCTGATAAGTTCGCGAGAGTGTGTTCCCAGTTCTGAAATCGTTCTATTCACTCACTATGCCTTTCATTATCCAGTGGTTCTATGCAAAACGTATTCATATAATCACATACGTTTACGGTGGAAGTCAACTTAAAAATCATTCGTGAGTGATTCAAGGGTCCGATGTTCATCGAAAAATGTCCGCTCATCTTCTGAAAATGAACGGCAACTATATGATGTTGCATCTTTATCGATTTAGAACAGAAGTCTGCTCTTCTAGACACACAAGGATGCATTGGCAAAGTTCTAAGGAAAAAAAAACACAGAGAGAAAGAGAAGAATAGGACCGACGGAGGAGGGGAGAGAAAGGAAAGATGACGGCTCCGGAAAGCGACGCCAACACGGGAGTTTCGTTTCACCCCATTCAGTCTATGCAATACGCACACAGTCTCTGCTGAAGAATTCGTATTTGGTTCACAAATGTGTAGTGCCTTGTTTCATGTGAGCTGTATGAATGGAGAATTTCATTCACACTAGTGCTGCAAAACGAGAACATCTCCACGAGACGTGTATTTGCAAACGGACGCGTCATCGGTGTCAGCGAATAATGGCGAGATTTTCTTGCCAACTAGATGCTGCTTCCGCTTCGAGTCGCACACTATCCGCGCGTCGGGTGCAGTATTGTGTTTCCTGTGCCGCCAACCTAACCGTTCTTCATGTTCTGTTCAGTTTTTCGATTAATGGGCTGCCTTTAACAATAGTTTGTGGTTGCACACAGACGTCTTTTTGGTTTCTTGATTAGTCACTCAAACTGACTCATTTCGCCTTTCCTGCTGCTCCATTTACACGTATATTTCTGTAACGCGAGGACGACGCTAGGGAACTCGCGCTTTCACAATATTCCTTTATGATTTCTTGTTCCACTACAGATCTTCTTTCAAAGCATGTGATTTTGTAGAGTGTTCTATCCTTCCGTGAGATTATGCTTCATCCAAGGCACATCCGGAGAATTGTTCGAATGTCTACGTAAGTATTGTTTGTTAAGCAGATCACATTCATCGTATCATAATTGTTGCACTGCACCATCGGTCAACTTTTAGCAAATTTGAAGAATCCTAGTCGGCAAAAGTTTAACCTAGTCAGAGTTTACTTCTTGTAAAGTTCGATAAGTCTTAGAAGAATTTTACGCCTTTCGTTTTTTTTTTCTATGGCAATTGCTTCGTAAAAGTCACCTAACCTCCTAACTATATAATTTTCCAGTTCCAACTTGTCATCAAAACAACAAACCTTCTGTTGCATACAATAATTAGATGCATACTGCTCCATTGCAGCGAATTGGCGATACCGTAGTAGCATGGACTCATCCAGTCGTTGGCATGTGTAATTTGTCAAGAATTGTCGCGTAATGCATCATCCTCACTGTTCATTAGCTACCGAAGAAATATGGAAGTTTCAGGTCCCGTTTAGGGGGACGCTGACGCTATTCTTCTAGTGCTGCCAGTTCTGATGCAACAGCAGAATTCGCGGCTGCAGGTGGAGAATGCCTAAGCTTTTTTCGTTTTCTCTCTGCTAGGAAATCTAGGAAGCGAATGGCAAAACAGCAAATGAAGCGGCTAAGAGATTTTTGCAATGTCCTTATTGAATCTATTAAAATGATTCTAGACATTATCATTTATTGCCCTATATCACATGCATTTAGGAGTTCTGCGAAGTGATCTATATTCATAAATGGAAAAGCAGGAAGGGTCGCCTAGTCAGGTGAGTATTTGCTTAGTTTTGCCTTCTCTCCATGTTTTTTTAATAAATTTCTTGACCAATATATGTTCCCAACAAGTCTAATAGTGTTTTAATATCGAAATAAGACTGTTCTAAATTCGCAATGACTTTGCCACATTGGAAGCTAAGTCATGAGAATTATGGTCCTCTTATCCTTAACCTAATTTCAAACTTGTTTATGATCAAAAAACTAGTTGGTTCATATGACTGTCAAAGGTATCAAGATTAAATGGTTTGAAAACGTAGTAGTGTCTTGTGTCCTTCAAACCATACAAAAGTTGTGAAAGCCTGTCTAAATATTCAACAGATTTAATTAGGGAAATTCGACCATCGATCATAAATTTGTACAGAAAAAAATCTTTAGATGACATGGCGAATTCTGTTTTAATTACGAAGGTTTTCGATACTACGTTTTAGGCAGCCGGTATCCTCTTTCCTGCTAGTCAGCGAAGCACTGTAGATGATACACCCAGCCACAGTAATCGTAAGTTTGTTGTGTACGACTTCAGTTAGAGCTATCCACCCACCACTCGTTTTCTACTCAAACAGCGGAGTGACGATGACCACAATGCTTTGCCTTTCATCTAGCAGTTAGAACAATCACTTCTTAGTCCCTTTCTCCTCTGTGGCAAGGTTACAATATGAAATACAACCACAAAGAGCTGGGGTATGGGCGAAATTCGGAACCTCGGGTGGTGTTCGTACACACCAGATCATTCCCGTTAAGGGGTGACTGCTGATAGCATCGATAGAATGGAAACATGATTGAGAGAAAAACAAAAAAAGGGCCACGGTTAGCGTCGTGGATAGCACGTAAGCCCCCTACAAGAGCAATGGTGGGTTCGAAACCCAAATGAGGCTCCGAGTTTTTCTCATATCTCTGTATCCTTACAGTGACGATGGTTCGAACATTTCCATGTGGAACAATTTGCATTGTTTTTCGACTCCATACACTCTTCGCGTTTTCGTCACATGAGAAGACTATGTTGAAGTAGAACTTAGAAGAATTACGGCATTTACAATTTGTTCGATTTTAAACAGTCGTTGCTCAGTTAATGAAATTTTTTCATCCATATTATGTGAAAAGGTGCTGTATGGTTGACAGATAAATTTGTAGCAGTTTTGACGTGGAATCACAAAGTCATACCGTACTCAACTACTTCTCGAAGGCAGGTGGACAAAAACACGCCTTATGTAGTGAAAATTGTACATATTATCCGGCAACTGTAATCACAACGATTTCTCAGCTGAAAACGCTGTTAGGCGCTACTGTTAACGCACGATATGTATGATGCACTATCATTTCAAGAATAAGGATCTTTTAAAACCTCTGTGCAGATACCTCAAAATTTTAATGTCAATTTCAGCACTTAGCATGAAGAATCGATTCTTGAACTGTTTTTTTTTGTATTTAGCATCCATTTCTTCTTCTATAACTCCCGACTGGGCACTGTGTTTAAAAAAAATCGTTCAAATAGTTCGTAGATTTTGAAGCAGTAGCTGTTGCTCTGTTTCTGCTTCTCTATTTCGTTTTTCAAGTTCCTGTCGGATTGTGTTATCCTAGGTGGAAGTATCACATAGAAGAGTGTGCACAATTGCACAAGAATCGATCCATGCAGATTTCATACTATTTTGACAATTTATGCATAATGTTTGTTGAAGGGTGTCATACCTTTGAGTCTCCACATATGTATTGCAGGTGAGAACGACCAGAATCTACATACGACACGAGAAAAGCTATCTAGATTTGACATATGCTCATTTATTTTCGCATCTTACTATAAAACTGAAATTTCCGTATTTCAAATGTTTCAATGATGTTACAAATTTCATGCTCGGATATTTAAGATATTTCGAGGAGGTGTTTATTATTGTGCGTTGTACACCACCTTGTACCTTCTTATACCTATGAAAATTTCCGGAAACCGCAGCAATAAGTGTTAGAGATTCGAAAAGTGGGCCGGCTTAATTTAACTTAAAGGCGCTTGGACAATATTATCTGCTATGTGGAGAAGGTCTGATATCGACTATCTTGACGGCCAAGCATCACTTTACTTTACAAGGAAGTACCTATCTTTTTACTCTAAGAGAGTGCAGTCGTTAAGAACGTTTTTCTTCAATACAATATGTATTTGTCTTTTTTATAAAGTGAATTATTTACCGCTTTAACGAGAATTTCCCTTCAATGGCGGTTTTTTTTAGCGGCTGTAGAATCTGGTGTTGCTCGGGACTCACTGCTTTGTACCATTATCCAGCGTTTGTCTGATGGAACTCCGAGAGTACCGACAACGTATCGATCAATTTTGCGTTTTACGGGCCTCATTTTTTAAAACTGTTTCGTAGTAGGCATCGATCGCGAGAGTGGACCAACAGTGTTCCGTAGGCGTAGGGCTGGAGAGCGTAGTAGTTGCACGATAAAAAATGAAACCAGAATTCAGAGAGGTAGTTGATGCGGGCGCTCGCAAGTCGTGCTCATTTCTTTTTTTTTCATTCACTACGGAGAGGTGCTCGACAAAAGTGAAAAATTAGGCGGACTACTAGTAACTAATGCGCTCATTTTCTGCTTCGAACGCTTTAAGTGAAGCTAATTACTGGAGAGATGATAAGACATTTCTTTAGTTCTCTTCTACTCATCGTTTTGTAATAAAAAGACTCTTACTGAATTACTAGAACTAGGGAGATATTTCTAGCAATGACCTTTTCCATGTTCACAGGGACCCGTCAGAGCGAGAGTGTATGTCGTTCACCAATTTGCTGTTATCAGCGTTTCAATATTTCCTCAATTTGAAATCTAGAAATGTATTATGGTCCTTTTCTTTCCTCAACCATTCCATATTTGGGTCATAACATGTCAATAGTGAACCTGAAGCTAAACTTCTGACTAGGTATTCCTGGATAGCACAGTTTATGATTTCAGAGGAGCTGGCATCGGCAGCCGTGGTGAATGCGCTTCGGTTTCCCTCCACGTCATCTTTATTTCCGAGTGAATTATTGCGAACACTCGGCGTTTCACACCCATACTCACCCAGTATGTTTGTGCTTTCAACTCAAGTTCTCCATATGAAATGGCAAAGTATGAGTTCATTTTCTGCACAAAATGATGACTTATGAACGACGTATACCTTCTTACCGCTTATTTTTTCTTGTTAAGGTGAAATCTCTATTATTGTTTTAAACAGCACATTTCACCCTTCTGTACATACATTGGATTCAGAGGCATCACTAACGCATCATTACTGAATGTCTTTTTGAAAAAATCTTGCCATTTATAAGTGACGAAAATCAGGTGTAATGACACTTCCATTTTTAAGTAATCATTACGCCACGTTACAGTATGCTCTACAGCAGTGACACCATTGTAATCAATCTTTTCGGCATACCCATGTTTGCATGTGAAAAATACCTTCAATGTGAAAACGTAGGAAATTTGTGCAAAGGGAAAATTGATGCTAATATTTTCCGAACAAGGCAGGTTATTTTATAGTTATTACCAGATCATGATGTGTGTTCTGAAGAAGGGTAGGTGAAGAAAATCGTGCGTGAGACTAACTTCTGTAGCCTTGTAATGAATACTGTACCAGAGATAATATCTGTGACACTACTACTTTAATATTACTTAGCTAAACACTTTTCGGAAACATATTATGTTGCAAATGATAAGGTCATTATTTGGAATGCATTATGATTTACTCAGTTTGCTCTTCCTTTTGTATGGTCTCGTTTTTCAGATTAGGAGAGCAAAAATTATGGCTAGTGTTTGTGAAATTTCAACTTTTGTAGATGCTGGTAAACTAGTGGTTTAAAGCCTTTGGTTTGTTGAGTTTGGTAAGAAGTCGATCAAATTCCGAGAAGTCGGAAAGCAAAATGTGAAGTTGTTCTAAACTTTCTTTTCAGGGATCGAGTGCACGTAGTTATAGGCTGTTCCAAACATTTGTTGTTGAATAGAATTCTAGAATGTTCTAAAGGTTCACAATATCGATGCCTATTCAATGCAGTGGCATCGTGTCTGTAGCAAAATTGTGAATATTCAGTTTTAAAGTGTGTTTATGTTTTTTCATTAAGTAATTTCCAATTTGAACCCCTAACTGAGGAAATATCATCGGATTTTTTTCTTATGGAAAAAGAAAGACATGAAAGTATAGTAGAAGTAGTCATAGCACAGACATTCTCTGGATTGATAGGAGTAGGGTCCGAGCTGAATCGATGATCTTTTTTGTGTTTCAATTGAGCATCCCATAAATGTTGACGGCGCTGTAACGCTCAATGTTAATGCCTAGAAATATGGGGGCATAGAACATCTCCATATAAAACAGTAAGCATAATATTTTTTTTGGATAAGTTCTTCAGATGCGGAAGAAACACTCTCACCTCCAGTGAATCTTCTTGAATGGCTTGGCACGCGGGTATTGGCACGGGTCTCCAGCGGTGGTTACCAACCGGGTTCTATCAAGAATGTTCACGATAACAAAGACGTAGTGGTGCAGGTGAGTATTCGTTAGATGACTATAACCAAATCCTCTTTCCTAGATTGACAACGAGAAGTTCCAATCACTGAAATATTCGTAATGATAATCACTATCTAATTCCGGAAATCTTGCTTGAGTTTTACACCAATGCAGTAGCGCGGTCCATTGGTAGCATAAACGAACAACGAGGACGTCAATCGATTTTCTTCAACACCTTGTCATAAATATCTTGCGCTAAGAGCTGTATGGTTTTAAAAAGGAGCTAGTATTAGAAAGTTGTGAAATTCAAGCATTCAGACGAACTCGACGGAAACATAGTTTCATCACAAGCCGTGATTTCCCATGCATTGGTCGGTGGTGTTGTGATCACAGATGAAAAAATTTCTACGACAATTTCGCAGCAATAACAGATCAAATAAAAATCGTAGGAAAGCAACTGTTGAAAAGTCGCCCAAGGCCCTGCAGAATGACTCCGAAATACGTGAAGCCTAAGGTAAGCGCGCTACTGCGCTGGTGCACCAAGCACCGTTGATATTATAGTTCATTAAATCTTGTCTCGTTGTTTTCATATTTTTTATCTTATTTTTAAATCGTTTTGTTCTAGTTTGATGATGGACAGGAGCTAAGATTTGACGATGTGATGAATGAAACGAATTCAAATCTCATTATCGCAGATCAAGCTCCAAGTCCTTCAATGGTGCGTTCACTCTAGTATTCTTTGTATCGACTCTAACTAGCACTCTACAACAACTGAAAGGAAAGGTGTATGCATCCCTATTCTTCTGGAATGGTAAGAATGATACTGGATATGACTCACCCGAATAGTAGTATGCTGACCATATTTTCTTAGTATGCTTTAGGTTTTCTTATTCAACTGGTTGGCTTTTTTTCCGTCATCTCTGGGAATAACTGTGGGTAATTTACGTTCCCAAATCTACAATACTTGTTTATCTCAGAAAGATTTCCTGCAGTTCGACTGTTTCTTCCAGTGCGGTACAGATTCCCTGCATTGATTTTCTTTCTTTTACTTAGTTGCGCTCTTTAATATAAATGTCAAATTCAACCTCACCTTATGTGACCCTCCTCAGAGGTGAAGTCCGGCTGAACATCGCATTTCGACCTCTAGATCGCTATAACAAGCGAGTTTGCCATAGTAAGATTGGACAAGAACATCTTCGTTACTTGCCGAGAAAAAACGAGGCAGGATTACATACAACTCATACTTTTGCCTGATATTCGAATACAGCTTTAAATGTTTAACATTGCGTCGTTAAAGTCTATGAAATAATGTCCTCACCTTTATTCTCATGATCTCTCCGTGAAAAACTACGTAATAGATTCTACCTTTGAAGTTAACGTAGTTTTCTTTGTTTATAACATTGAAATCTAAAAGGAAACTCTTCTGCAGTTTCTACACAGAGAAGAGGGTTCTGTATTCAATACAGAATGTTTTGAAAAAACTGTGGTGTTTAACAAAACTATTACGCTTTAATAATAGGTAGGTAAAAGAACGAGACAGTGTACTTTATTGATTGATCTTTCGGCGCATTTAATAGATCATACAGGAATAGCTGGGATACATCTCATCGAAGACTACAGCATTTAAAGTCACGTTTCAAGAATCAGTGTAGATTGCTTGTGAGAACTTCTTCCAACTTGTCAGTTATGTGATGATCACTGTTACAGATAAAAAGCAAGACTATGGTATGTGTACGCTTACCAACGGAGCCGAACGTGTATCGTACCGCAGAGCTTATTTCGATCTCTAGCACACCTGCTAAATATTTGGTATGCTTATCAGGATCTGAACTATTTATTATTCTCTAATGATACTGAGATTATCTCAAGCGTTTTTATCTGCTGCCTACTCTTTTTAATGGCAGGATATATTGCGAAATATAACTTCAATGACGCTGAGATATTTGCAAAACTCTGGGCCGCAGAACGAAAGACCTGCATGGTATGGTGGTGAACGCGTTACTCCCCGGAAAGGACAATAGCGCGTTCGTTCCCCACCGCAGACGCTTGCGGTCCGAGTTTTGCAAATATCTCAGCGTCACTGAAGATACTGAGATATTTGCAAATCTCCTGACCGCTGGTGCTGCAGCAAAGATCGAGTACGCTATTGTCGCTTCCAAGAGCTAACGTGTTCACCACCACAGCATGCGGGTACTTCATTTCGCCTTTCTGTCAAATAGTTTTCTATCTATCACTGCCATCAGCAATCAACCGTCAACGAGATTGATCTGCGGAACACAAATCGGCATTGAACCCTGTTACTCCGAGGCTGTCTACGAAATCACAATGTTAACTTTTTATTTACTGCCTACTACAATTTTTCACGGCAGGGTATTATGTGAAATACAACCGCAATGTTGCTGAGATATTTGCAAAACTCCTGACAGCAGGTGTTTGCGGTAGGGAACAAACGCGCTATTACCCTTTCTGGAGGTTAATGTGTTCACCACCACACCATGCGGGTCTTTCATTCATTTTTCGTTATTGTTCTATTCGACATATTTACTGGTGGTCTAAAGTTGACGAAAAATTTCCAGTTATCCTTAATGTTAAGGATAAAAGTATGAAGCGTGCGACGTTGATTAATTCTTGTGGGGACGCGACTGTAACTCAACTTCTTCAACTTCGTAAAGGTGATTGAATGCATATCTGGCTTGTAAATTGACTTACGATAACGATGATTCAAGCCAGTGTTTTTGACCTTCCGGACAAGTCTGGTAGCATTATTCCAACCCCGTAAGGCCGGTCCGGCTTGTTTTATCAGGGTGAGGATCGAACAACCGCCTAAGTGTATAATACAGGGCACCTGTAACTACTGTGCTACCTGTGTCTTAAGTAAACATTGTATGGTAAGTCAATAGTTAATTATTCGCTCACAAAATTCGAAAAGTTTTTAGCTTTTGATTAACATTTATGAGAATAGCAAAGACGACTTCCGCTTCTTCCGAAACAGGGTGGAGCGTATTACTATCTATGTGATTAAATTTCGTCAGATAAACATTTAACCAATCTTAATGAGAACTCAACGCATGTAATATTTTTCAACCGGTCGTCATTTAACCTCGGCAGTACTAATCAATATATTCCTGGTTTGCAAAGCTAACACGAGACTGACAAAGATGTTATTCAACTAATGTTTCGACGTCTTCGTCTTCCTCAGAGCCAATGTTCCAAGACGAAAGCCCGCAGTCGTTCGTATTCTCGTTGTTTTTGCTCTTCGCTATGTGCTAGCTAACATAATAGCAACTGCTGCAGGATGGATTATTATTCGTTGAAAAAACAAATTATTACCGAAGGATAGTCATATCAACAACAATCGTCTTGTATAAAAGAGGCTGCCGGGTGAGGATCCCTTATTCCAGCCGTGCTCCACTGCAGAAAATCCAAGTCGGTACCACGACGAAGACACTAAGGACAGGACGAATGACTGTGGACCATCGACTCGGGTCATCGGCTCTAAGAAAAATAAAGACGTCGATACGTTAGCCGAGTAAACACTTTTATTAATCTTGTGTTAGCTCGGCGCATACACTTCAGTCGTTGTAAGAACAATTCACAAGTTTTATACGTATGTGTTTTTCAGGCTGTAAAACCACCTGTTTGCTCTTCAGATTAGATGATAAAGGAAACTCACTCAGACCAAATTATGTGTGGGGCAATCGGGGTGTCATTTCATAAGGGACAGTTCGTAAGGGCAAAATATCTCTTTATGTGAGAGAACACATATTGTGCCGATCCCAACACTTCTTCTGACCTCTTGTTTTCCTTTTTTACGAATTGCTCCGGATTTACGTGTGGATTCGGCTGCTATTTAGAAATCTCTTCTTCGTCAAGGATGTCGTTCGATGTCAGTTCAGGTTGAGTGGCTTTGGAAACCTGGGATAGCTCTGCAAGACAGTTTCCCACTTCACTCAGCGGGAGGCTTTTTTGGAACGGAGAGAGTCTTCCCTAAGACAAGTCTGGGACTGAGTTGCCTGATTCCTGAGGTACGATGGCTTGCTTGGCTTGGAAAGAGGTTCCAACCAGAAAGCACACCCAGTGTATTGTACGATCTCCACGACCATTGTACTTCCACAGCTTAACAAAGTGGCTCATTTCGGTCAGACATACGAACATCTATCACCGATGGTATTTTACATAAAGTGTTTCTGTTAGATATTGCGTAAGTGTCTATAAGAATGTTATCAATTCGTATCTGTTTTTCGCTACTTTAAAGGCAATAGCTTTCAAACTACCGTTAGACTATCCTTTCAGCGATTTGGATGCAACGGCTATTAATACGACTGTTACCGGTTTGTAATATCGTAACTAATTTTCTGGATGTACATGTAAAAAAATTAGAGCTGTATTACTGTCGAAGTCTGCTAAAGACTACTTAGTTATGGGAAGCATGGAAATTTATACATCTTAACTCGTTCTAAAAAAAAGGATCTTAAAAAAAGAGTGCGTGTGCCGCGGTAGTCGGCGGTGCCGTGCAGCGCGCACGTGGAATTGATCCTTGCGCACACGGCCCACCAAGCCTTCCATCCCTCCGGGATCGGCAAATTGGTACCAGGCTTCTCTGGGAGAATGCACTGGCTCGATATATCGGGAGCCACCGCGAGTGATTTTGAAGGCCAAATATGCATTTAATCACCTCCAAACGACGAAGTCGAATGCATGGCGCTTCCCTTTGGAATTGATCAACGCCGAGAGCCTTGTCGTTTTAATTCGTTCTTTAGTACTGTTTTCATTTCTGTTCTGCAAAAACCGCCAGTATTTCTATACCAACTGAAAGCAATTGAATGTGTAAAACAATTGGGTATCGAGCGATAACCGGAGCAAATGGTGCACAACTCTGATAGTCATTCAAAATCAACATCAGGAAGTTATCCACTACTAAATCGAAGGCACACCATATCTTCATTCTTTTGAATAATTTCCTTCTGTAGGCAAATACTAATACCAATTTTTTGGTATTGTCCGTCCGAAGGACATACTGGCGGATTGTAAAATTCGTTCGTTTTGCGTTTCAAGGACATTGCACTGTACTGAAGCTTTCGCAATTTAGGTACGAGTTACGTCTTCTGAATGTGACTCGAGTGTATCCAGAGCGAATCTGCGCCTGCTTCGGCCACCATGGTACGAAGAACTGATGGCAGCACTCGAGTCGCGACATAGCGATGCTAGGTAGTTTCACTTCATAGAAAACTACTCAAACATAGGTGGTAATCCTCATAGTACCTCAGATTTCATTTCTGTTCTTGCATTAGTCTCATCACATAAGCTCGAAATACTTTAAACAAACAAGCGATATCCCCTCCTCGCTCTCTCACCCAATCTCATTTATTTTCTTTTCAGGTCGAGTTCAACGACAACTCCACAATCAGTGTTGGCTTCACCACTTACAGCCCCTTCCACCAATGGTATAATGCCAAATATACCTCTATCTCCAGAAAGCATCATTACCTTTCTTGCTCTTCGACAACAACATGTACAACAACAACTTCAAGCTCACCAGAACAGGTATCTATGATTAGTGGGGGTTACTATCAACTGTATCCGTGTGTTACCATCTTGCAGGAAACATTGTCCCACATTCATGATGAAAAGATACGGTTCTCATTTGCATTAGGTGGTGTTCTTATGAATCACGAAGAGCTTTATTATAGGCCACTGGCCTGTCGTCAAATCTGCTGTACTTACCCCAGTACGACTGCATTCGATTTGTTTCCTCGCATACATCGTGTGCAATGATCTTCGAAAATTTAGCAGTCGCACTGTTGTAGAATGCTGGTCAAGTCGATTCTCCGTGCAATTTTGGAGATGGCCAGTCTAGGGCGTTCCCATGTGGATGGAAGGAGTGTTGGGGAAAGAGTCAACTAGCGCATTTGCTTCCTGATCGACAGCATCACCAACTACTGCACTACCCAGCTCCCGAATCCAATTAATACACTAGCATAATACTTAGAATTCGTGTAGCGCAGTGATCATGGGTATGCTGCAATACACACCTGATCCTTAATTGAATCCCACTGCTTGGGCTAATCGGTGAATAAGTGCCAAGCTTGTCTAGAAGAACAAAAGTACTGACGTAGTAGGATAGATCAACAGGTTATCGAAAGTCAGTCTAACGATCAAATATGCAGTCAATCGTCTCTAGGTTGATTAATGGACGTAGATTAACGACGAATGTCTCACTACCTACTATTGAGGATAGAGTAAATTTGGGCGCTTTATAATTTGTCATTTTTTAGTATAATACTCAGATCTGCTTAAATTTAATTGTTCATATTAGCCTCATAGCAAGCATATTCGCTCTCCAGAACAGGTACACTTGTTTGATGTCCAGTCGGTCATCACAACGTGTATATATTCACTGCTTAGAAAATTAGATTTACTAAATACGTGTCTTTATTATGGAATATTGAAGCCTTACTATAAATGGTACAGTTTAGATGAAGAGATTAATGTCCTATGTTTCAGCCTTTGCGAGCAAACGTCTGGATCGAAGCCACCAATAGTCGGCTGTATCGATTCGGATGACGACCAAGGAACATCGCAACAGGTACAGCTCATTGGAGATTTAATTCTTCTGAGCGGAAATGGAGTTTTATCGTGTCATTTCTCTTCAGTGCCATCGTGTTTAGTGTTAAGGAACGTGAACGTTATGGTATTCATGAAGCAATTTTGCCTAATAGCATTCATTAATTTGGTCAATATTTAAAGTGCTATCGAAACAATTGAAGAAAACAAGAGCTAAAATCACTGGTATGCACTGCAGTTGGAATTCCATTGCGTGCGTTGTGTTAGTGCTGTAACATTAATGGAATGTTTCTGTCTTTCTCTGTACAATGCCTGCTACCATATCATTTTTTGTAGTATTCATGTACTTTTACAGCACGATTCCATTGCCGGGTCTGAATTAGCAGGATTTCGAAAGCGTCATGCTGCCTTTCCTCCTCGACTCTTCGTGCCCCCTCATGAAGCAGTGACGTTCGACGATGATCCTTCGACTAGCGCCCAAACAGCACACATTTTTACGCCGATGAATACCACAGTAAGATTAAAACTTACTAGGTGGGAAAAATGTTTGTGGTAGAACTATGGAGCTGGTTAAAATAAGACAGAGAGTTCAACGCGTAAAATGGCGGGATGATGGGTGTTCGTACGCATATCTTACCTGACACAGGGCGTTATACCTAAATTATACATCACAGTGCAGGCGAAGAAGTAGTGGAAGAATCGAATGTTAAATATCCCGAAATTAGTCAGAGAGCCGAGGACTTTATGAACCAATTTGAAGCATGCGAATTACTCAATTTTCAATTCGTTATTGAGTCATATTCCACGTGTCTACTTCCGAGAATACTGTATCGTTTTGAGATGATTCCTTACATAGAAATGGTGCCGTGACTGAAAATTGTTACCATAGATGGAAGCTTTGTTGTCGTTACCTTCGATTTTAGATCACAGGCGAATCCACAGAACTTCAAGCGACAAGATAAAATAACTGAAGCGTAATAAAGGAACCCAAATAAAGGAAAAAGGATAAAGCTCTCGGCCTTGATCAATCACAGAGGGAGGCGCCATGCATTCGACTTCATTAATCATCGTTTGGAGGTGATTGGATGTATATCCGGCCTTTACAATGACTCGCGGTGGCCTACCGATGTATCAAGCCAATGCTGCTATCCTCCCAGACAAGTCTGGTACCAATTTGCCGACCCCGGAAGGATGGAAGGCTAGGTGGGCCCTCGGACGCGGGTCCCATGTGTATTGTAGAGCGCTTCCCGACCACTGTGCCACATGCGCCCCTACGGGTCCCATATATCGCTTTTTTATTTATTTCTGTTGATTGGAGCAAAAAGGGGCCAACAAACTCGCTATTTCTCCGCATCGCGCAGCAAAGTTGTACAATGCGCTGTTCGACGGCGACGAGAAAAAACCACACTTTTTTATGAGGGCTTTTACGTTTACTGTACGACATCCTTTTTGGAGGGAAGGTGGCTATAGGTTGTTGCTTGCCAACTCTGTCCTGCAGGCTGGGATGGAAACCTTGGACTTTCTTGAGGTAAAGTGGCGCTTGTTTATCCTAGAACGCTCGGAAAGCCCACCATATATTTCGCAGTCTCTTGACTGTGCGCTTTTTCTGAATGAGTTCAGACGAGGATCGATCATGAACGTGTCATCCAAACTGTGTCGGTAGATTGTCACGTTTTTTTAGGTGGTGGCTAACAACAAGATGAAAAAGGCGATTAAATAGCTCTATTTTTTCAACTGTGATGGAAAAAGGATCATTGTTGTCTAAAATTTTGACACAAATTTTATACATCTGATGATGTGTGGCGAACAATCCGTACTGCGTTGTGAATTTTGTTTCACAAAGGAAATGTCGGTATTATGACAATAATTAAGAATCTGTGTCAAATCTCCACATTCTTTTGGACAATAGCTGTAACAATAGAACAGCGATGTGGATTGAAAAATTATCCGTAGAACTAAAATATTGTCGTTTCCATACGGAGCAATTTTTGGTAGAAAATCCCTTATTTCAGCAACGTTACAAAAAAGGCGAAATCGTCACCAATCCAGGCGGTATTCGGAAGAAATTTAACGGCAAACAATGGCGTCGACTATGTTCTAAGGACGGCTGTAATAAGGTAAGAATGATGTCATGATGACTCAAGTGCTGAACGAAGTCGTCATCGTTCTTGTTGTTGTTGTTGTTCGGTACGAAGTAATTCTTTTTAGCTTCATCAAGTTTGAATTTTTCCCTTAAAACTATGCGCTATGGGATGTTCATAGTAAGATGCTACAATCGACTTGATGAGTAGGAATTTCAGCTGATTTTCATGGTCATGGCTTCAGGATTATGCGATAACTTAAATCTTCGTAGGGCGAAGAGTATTTTGTTTTTTACGTTTCTTCTTAATTATCCGAGCTCGAACATTCATATGGCATTCATCATATAAAAAGAAGAAAATACTTTCTAGAAGAAACGTATTGCGTTTCGTTGTTCTATTTGTTAAACAAAATATTCACGTCGCAGCACTTGTTTGCCCGTTGATTTGCAAACGCTGATTGTCATCATAAATTCGAGTATTCTTCTTTGTTTGGTAAGTGCCGTGTGATCGATGTTTTCGACAATTTCATGTTTAACAAACAACTTAAAAGGTGTACTTTATTTTGAGCTTTATGAAAAAGCCATTCTAAGCGTAAATGAAGAGTCGATCCGTCTACAATCATGTTTGCTCAATGTTTGTTGGTAAAACAGTCTTTTTTCTCAATACTTTGAGAATTTATACCGAGGAATTACTGGAATAACATTAATCTGATCATTACAATTTCTTTTGTGGTTAGCACATGTACTCGTCTGCGAGTAAGGGCTGCTATGAATTCCTGCTATGAAATGAAAGTCCTCTAAGAGTAAAGGTACTCGATGACGACCGTACTCACTGTAAGCCTCCTGTGGATGGTTTCTTATCTATTTTATTCGACTTGATATTATTGTCAACATACGATGAGCATTCTTAACCTATGTGACAAGATAGTTTGCAAATCAGGCTTGTGTCAATCGGCTAACGTGGATCAACGCCATCACCTTGTTCTTCTTCGTATGTGGGCGTGAGTGTCGTATTCAATTGATTGAGTAACGTGTTTGTCTAACACTGAACCGCTGTCTGGTTCTGATTATCACGTGTTCATCACCGTACGCCGATCTGGGCAATTATCAACGTTGTTGGTAACAACTTCTCAACCTAACAATCTCGAACAATTCTTTCACCAACTTGTCTTTCTAAGCTATTAATTCGCTGCCTTATTGTTCCACCGACATCATCTGTAATCCAGTTAATCATAGAATGCCTAGAATGGATTCGAATAGATTCTTATTCGTCACTGTCACGCTTCATATTTGTCCAATTGCTCATCTTGCTCAAGAAACACGAGAAGCACGAGAAGCGTCGCATTGTTTTGGGCCGAAAGGTACTCTGTTAGATTAGTCGGGAGAGAACATGCTCAGACTTGAGCATATTCAACGATGTAAAGCTTAATTTAGAAGGGGATCCCGAAAGCATGCGCCTTCTACGCACCTGATTGCAAACTCCTGGTTAAATAAAAGCAGAGATTCTGATGCATATTTACGCAAGCATATGCACGAAATTGACATGCTTACATGAGTATGAAAAAGCATACGTCAGTTCAGTGCAGAAAAAAATACCTCGCTTCTTTAATCTACGTTCATCGTTGAAAAGGAACTAGGTGTCCTCTCGGTTCACGTTCAATCCACTGCTAGCCAATTTATGGACGCGCTAGTCGTATGGCGAGTAGCGGTGCCAAAGTCTCCCATTTGGGAAAGATTTGTGGTACTCGTTCTAAAATAAAAATAATTCCTAGGACTTACATATCGGCAAATTATAAAATGCGCTGTTTTGAAACTAAATATGCTTCGAGATTTCCTATGCAAATCAATAAGCTTGAGCTACGCAATGGCTCCAATATTGATTCAACTGACACTTCGGCCTAAAAGATAGTATCTTTAGAAATTTTTCACTCATAGGCTGTTTTCATTCAAAAATTTCTTAGACAGTCAGTACGACAACAGCGGTGCCTCTAGTAATTCTATTTCTCTTGTCCTTCGAAAAGCGTCGGCTTCTTGTCGTGTTAATGCAAGAACCACATAGCCGTATTACAGTGTGACTCAGCTTTTCTCACATATTATTTCACAACGCTAAGGTCACTACACACATCAATGATTATACTACGTGAAATTCAATAAGGGTTTCAGGAATCGCAGCGTCGTGGTTACTGTTCGCGTCATTTGTCACTGAAGACGAAGCCGGGACACATTGAACATACGTCTCCCACTAGGAGCGCAGGTAAGGATTCTGAAATTGAATTCGAGGACAGTTGTCCATTTATGTACGTAAATATAAGTGTTGTAATGATAGCAGATATCTCCTCTCCTACGTTGTAAATCATTCTTCCTTTTTTTTTACCAACGAAGCTACGAATTTCAAAAACCTGTGCAAAAAATTTCGTATCACTAATTCGTTAATGGGTGTTACAGGAATTAACTAATGAGGCGTCTACTTATGGAACATTCAGGAACAGTCAGAATTGTTGACCACGCTTTTGTTTATGAAATTTTTTTCAAGATTTCGTCTAAGAACCGGAACTTCATTTACGTCCCAGAACAGCATACTGTACTTGTGCACGGCGTTTTAATAATGGGAGTTGGCATTCGACATGTCTCTCGTTTCATTAATTGATGATGAATCTGCTACTTCTTTTCACCACGCCTGTTTCGACGCTGTATCCGGGCCTCGTGCTGCCCCCCATTGTTTAGAATAGACAGAATCTGAAATTACGTCACTTAGACAATAATTTAGCTCTTTTGCCCTGAATATTACTGACTATGCTCATGAGGAAAATTTTCTCTTCGATTTACTTCTGTATGCATGATTTACTTAACCAGAGCAAAACATCATATTTGTTAATCGGTTTGTTAATCTTTCAGTGCTGATACAAAAGATGCTTATTTGAATCTTACCGTCATTAATCAGCATCACACCGATCTTGTACATTTGCGATGTACAACAGCATATCAGAGCCAATCATTAGGTGTCATTAAACTTTAAATGGTTTGGTATAGATGGCTTGATTCATGCCGACACAACCGATACATTTTCAATTTCGGCAAGCAATCGAAAATGTCGTTATCTGACTTCTTTGTCTTCTCAACCGTGCAGAACGTGATTTGTTTTCGACCGCTTGCTGTGTTAATCCCGAGATCTTGGTACATAAATGTGAAATTTTTTTTTTCAAAATGCGGCGATTCTTATTGAGATTCCTAGATTTCGTTCTTTCATTCCCAAGGCTTTACCCAATGCAAACAACCCTCGTATAAATCTCGTTCTGTGGTTCCAGCTCTGTGCCATATAAACTCTCAGTTTTAAAGTCATACCGAACCATATTTGTTTTCAATGTGCATAACGATGGTGGCTGGCGTTTACAGTGTTTTTTGAATTCCTATGATGCAATTCAATTTCGATTCCACAGTTTAAAAATGTGTCATTGCGGTCATGACTCCATTGAAGAATTTTTTTCTTGAAGGAACAAGCATGGAATGGGCGTCACATGAAGGAGAAGAACGACGTGAAGATAGTGCTGAGGTGGCGTCGGCTATTCTTCGTTCATCGATAAGTACGGTTCACTTTTATTTATGAAGCTATCTTTCTGTTCAATCGCATAAGCCTAAGCAACAAAATAGATGTGGGAAGGATAAAGTGATTTGCCTATGCCAGGCTAATTATTGATGTAACCCGAACCACAACGTATATTTTTATAAGAGTTCAAAGAAAGCTTTTGCTTTCAACACCATTTTAGATAATCAGGCAACTTTCACGATTTTCTTTACTATTCGTTGTTAACAATTCTACCTGACCTCCTGATTGTTGACATTAAGGTTCACTGCCTCCTGATACCTCAATGCCGAGCTCTAGTTCGACACGCTATTCGACGGAAACACCACAACCCTTATTTGGATCAAAACTGGTAACTGCACCCACAGTTCCGACTACTCGACCAGCCACTATCGCTGATCAAGTAGCTGAGGTGAATGTGATTCACTAAAACTTTCACAGCGCCTAGCCTCATCTCTCATTAACCATGCAGCTTCACTTTAGACACGATGTGACAAATGGCCGGCCTACATTAAAGTATTGTTAGCAGAAATAATATTATTTGATTTCTATCTGCGGGATAAGGCACATTATCCACGATGACGGTCAGGTGTAATCGCT
Organism: Angiostrongylus vasorum; assembly: GCA_018806985.1. Lineage (NCBI taxonomy): Eukaryota > Metazoa > Nematoda > Chromadorea > Rhabditida > Metastrongylidae > Angiostrongylus > Angiostrongylus vasorum. The sequence goes on along the minus strand of JADANN010000092.1, from coordinate 192,015 downwards.
CCATAGAAGATTTTTTGAAGACCTTACCGAAATCTCCAAGACGATTACTGTATGAATACAAAAGTCCTAACCAAGTTTTTCACCAAGCTCCATCAATTTAGAATATTTCTTGAATTCCATAAAGCAAAACGTAGAGCAACGAAAAGTATGCTGTCGGGATAAATTTCACATTCAAACACAAGAAGTCACCTTACAAACGTATGTAGTTTCATTATGGATGAATTTGAATTATCACGAAGAGATTCGATGTAGGGTTAGCATATCCGAAGCCGTTAAATTGAGAGTTAAAACATTCTAATTTCCTGCTGTTTGTGATGGAATGTGATTAGGAGTTTAGCAAATGGTTTCATTCAACATAACAAACTTATGTGCCTTATCTAAGATTTCGTCTCGAAGATGAAAATCCCATGTATTTCTGTTTCTGAAAGTTTCCCGACTTTTTTTTCCTGCAATAGAACGAGTAGATTTCTGAATCTGGCGTTGTTTTCTCGTTTTGTAGAATTAAATTCCATCCGTTTTCAGTGATTTACTTGCCTTTCCCATAATGAAAACCCTTATTTTTAATTCTAAAGTTACTCGTCATTCTCCAATATCTCACATTGTCGCTTCGAAGTTTAACTGTTTAATATTTAGTGCAGTAACGTGTTAGTTTGCTCTGTAGTGGAAATGCCCTCAATATTATTCTCATACTACGAGGTCATTCTACAATGCGTCACCTTGTATATCCTTTTTCCTTCTCTGTCCTATTCCAGTTTTGAAATTCATTAGACCAATTAAATCCAGGAAGAAGTCCAAAAATAGTACTAATCGATGTTAAATGTGTGGTTTTTCTGGCAACAACAGAGCTTTTGAAAAAAAGGGTAAAACTCAACTCATCACCCACAATGTCAGCAAATTATAGCGGATTCATTTCGACAGACCGTTGTCCCTCCACTCATCGAAAGAAAGAAGTTTTGTAGGCAACAAAAACGCTGCTGGCTATAAACCTGCTACTCTTTGACAATGGAAATCGGATTTACAGGTATCCTTCATCTGCATGCACGGATTCGATTTTCGTTAAGGGAATTGAAAGAGTTCACTTGACTGTCGCGTTAACGTCAGTAAACATGCCATCTAATATTTCCGTTTTTTTTCTTGCTCTACAACAAACTCACATGTATCCTTAATGATTTTGCTGATAATTGACTGTCTTTAACGCTTTTTTCTATTCAATCGCTCTATTCGACGAAACACGCGGTCACTAGTTTAGCAAAACCCTCTCTTCACACCCGAGAAACCTATTCCTTGCATTCCTACGCCATAACCACAGTCTTTCGCCAACACTTCCATATAAGAGTAAAGCATACAACCATTCAACTAAATTTCCTTCAAAACGGCGGAGATTTCTGCCAAAGATTAGTGTTGACCTGGATTACTGAATGAAAATGTTGAACAGCCTTTCAGCTATGTAGATGGGTCCGTTGCTTCGCTATAAAGGGTAAAGCTCTCGGCGTTGATTAATCTGTGAGAAATGCGTCACGCACTCGACTTCACTAAGCATCGTTGGAGGTGATTGAATGCATTTCCGGCCTTTACAGTGACTCGTGGTGGCCTACCGATGTGTCGAGCCAGTGCTGCCATCCTCCCAAACAATTTTGGTGCCAATTTACCGACCGCGGAGGGATGGAACGCCTGGTGGGCCACGGGCGCTGGGACCGATTCCACGTGTATGCTGCAGGGCGCCTCCGACCACTGCGCCACACGCGCCCTTCACTGTAATGACTTTGTTATTCTGATTAAAAGACAATAGAATTTTTACACATTTGTCATCATGATACAAATACCACACATGAGGCAGCTGCTTGATTGTCGAAGAATTATTCGGAAAGTCGGGATATTTCAAAGAGCAGCATCGCTTGTCCGGAAATATGATGAATGTGTTTGCTAGAGTTTCCTGTTGCAATTCTTTAACTTCTTTAACCTTTTGAAGTGATGATTATGCGATTCTTCATCGGGTGTCGTTAAGAAGCAGAATACTTACGTTTACTTTTTTCTGAGGCATCTCATTTACTTTTTAACAATATTTCTTTTACAACAGCGATTCTGAGTGAGTTAAGATATTGTAACGTATGGATACCGTCTACCGCGCACGACAAAGTCATCACAGTCTTTTTGATGCAATTTTTGTGTTAGCATGCCTAACATGGACGCGTGCAGCGCAGTGATCGGAGGCGCCTTGCAACACACGTGGGATCGCTCCCGGCTCCTATGGCGCACCAAGCCTTCCATCCTTTCAGGGTAGGCAAATTAGTACCAGACTGGTTCGGAAGGATAGCATCACTGGCTCGATACATCGGTAGGCAACCGCGAGTTATTGGAATGGCCAGATATGCATTCAATCACCTCAAAACGATGCTAAGATCACTTTTTTTCATGGTGGTATTTATTGTTATCTCATCACGAAACAATCAAGAATTCGAACGCTTTTCGTACAAGAAATGAGAAGGAAGAATTAATACGGACGATCCCTCCTACTGTCATTTATCTCAATCCAACCACCCATCTCGAGGCTGTTTTTAAACATCTTTTAATTAAATTGAGATGTCCTTAAACCGCTTACCTGCTTTCACAGACTATGAAGCCTTTAGCTTACATTTTCTTGTGCATGGATCGATAGTGTCGTCGAAATCCACCCTGCTTTTTTATGTTTGGCGGTTGTTGAGTAGAACGGATGAGCAGGATCTCATGGTCAACTTGTTCAGCTTCTTCGCTACCACTTGTGATACTAGAGCTGAATCGGCTCCCCTTAAGTTAATTCGTGCCAGTTAATGTTAGTGATTTTTAACCATTTTTTTTGAAATATTGCTCTACAATAATGCTTACGCAAAAATTTAAGACGTTATAATGAGTAATTCTATTCATCGATCCTAAAACGCCCACCGTAACATTCCGATGTTGCGAGGTTGGCCACATAAAGTGTTTCGGTGCCTTATCCTTGTGAACTAGATTTTAAATAATAGCAATGTGATCAAGAAGCATCGTTTATACTGCGCAGCAGCCACCTAAAACAACTTTCATGATCCGAGCTGTTTAATATCAACTTAAACCTGTTTCTACTGACTTGAAAAGTTTCCTTAACTCCTGATTTGAATATCAGAAACCGTTTGACTTAGCTTTATTTTTAACTTAGTATTCTTCGAGGCTGTAATCTCCACCACTAAAGGTCTCGAAACCATCGCCAGAATACATCATCGCTGAGGGTTCCCTGAGCAAATGTCACGTCAAAATACAACTCCTGAAATGCATTGTGTACTTTGCATGCAGAGGGTGGTGGTAAAATGAACGAATTGCTTTGAATTCAGTGAATTTTTCTTACTGCTTTATTTGGTTACGCAGAACCTCTTTGCTGTACTATTTGTAGCCATTCAGTAGCTCCTCTAACACAGATATAGTGTCAGCAATGGCACACGAGAACATGTTCTCTAAATTTATTGATTTGCAATCTTTTTTCGAACGAATTTATTGACAGTTCTTCGACTGGCAGTACAGTATTATTTGATTTCTAACCGTCATAGTTAAACATGTTGACCTCAGTAACATTATTTTTATAATAATCTCTTAAGTGCTCTACTTATCGAGAAATTACCGACTGTTTTCATAAAACCAGCATCGTTCCCTAAGCTGCATTTGATTATGCGCCTATGCGCTTTCCAAGTGGCGACCGTGCAAAATTGAGCGCTGGGTGTTGTTTAAAAATCCTGAACAGTTTCTGTCGCCTTAAGTTATGATTTGACTTCGCCTTAACGCTACTGTCGATTCAGTGCTTCTCATTTCTATTTGAACGTTTAAACGAAACGCAGATTAAAGTTAGAAATGAAAGCATTAAGGTTAAGATTGTAGACCGTCAACACAGCCTTAGAATGGCATGTAAAACAAAGATAAAGGAGGTGCTTTCGTTGGAAACAAAAGCATTTAATTCTTACCAGATAGATCAAATCGACATTACTTTCGCTTCTGATATGTTTTATGTAGAATTTTTACTGTTCTAAAATTTGTGACTCAAAATAATTTTCTTGTGTTTTGTCGTTTAATACCAGTCTAATTCTACCCATGAATTAATTTAATTGTCAAAAATAATTTTTTTAAACTGATCATTAAGTTCCGTAAGTCACATTCAAAAAGGATCCACGGTTGATCCCAATTTAGTCGCTTAATTCTAAATCTGACAATGTTTATAGTTCAGGTGGATTGTAGGGATAAGGAACAATTTTTACTGCGAATTGTTTTATTTGTAAATCTTATGGTCTCTAGTTGATAATTTTCGTTTGACAGATGGATCGAACATCGCAAACGCAGACATTATTAAATCTCAGTCAACTGCGTTTTGACTCGTTTCCTCAAGTGCATCAACTGCTGCCATTGATGCCAACCGCTGGCTGCCGCACTGATTTCACTATGTTGACTGGAGCATTTCAGTTCACCACAGCTCTTCAGCAAAATTTCGCTGCTCCATTACTTCAGCAACAGGTACTGCTTCGTTGCAGTTCTCAGTGACTAGTGCTAGTGACTTGATTATATGGCAATCGGAAATTTTACTGAGTCTGACGGACTACACCAGTTGCTTTTTGAGTTTTGGCTCCTTCAGCAACAAATTAATGCACAACAAACGAGCCTTACCAACAACAGCGTCAAACAGGAGGAGGAAGAGGAAGAAGAAGGCGATGAAGATGACAGTTCGTTCAAGTTTGTCTGCAACGTTGATGCGTCCTTCACATATCAGAGATGAATTTCAGTAATAGGTTTTTGTTACTGAATAGTAGCATTCAGATGTGAGCGTTTGCCGAAAGAGTGATGGTTCGGAAGACGGCGCTGATCGAGACGACGATTCACATGGAAATGGTGGATCGACGGCTGCTGGAAGGTCACACAACGGGTCAGGTACAAGTGCGTTCTACTTAATTGCATAAAACATCTAATCATCATTAACGCTGATACTTGTACATAAAATTTGGGGGGCATCTGTTTATCAGATTCGGGATTACATGCATTGCTTGCAGTGCATAGTAATGAAGTGCATCAAACTATGTGCAATCATTTTCATGCTTTTTTTCTTTATAAATTAAAATCATCCCTCATAAATTTATTACCTCAAAAGCTTGTTTAGCGAGGTATTAGTTTTGTGGGATCTTCTGCTTCCTATATGCTTTCCTCGTTCTACTATAAATAATTCCAAAAGTGAAGAAGCGCTTACAACAACGATGAGTTACTTAGTTTACTTTTACATATTCGCCGCCGAAATCTACATTTTGAATTCCGTCCACGCCCTAAAGCTGCATAGAGATCAACTCAGCCAACATAGCAAAAAAAGCTCTTTTCATTTACCACTTCTCACCTTTTTCGCTTCCAAATGAAACGTCACATCATTAGATTTTTTCATTTAATTTTAATCAACCTTTTCCGTCTTATCAGATTTTCCTTCCTGGGCTTACCGAACTACATAAGGGAATCATATTATTGGATCCATTCTCAAAAAAAAAGCTTTATTACGATGCATTGAGTTCTTGTAGGGGAGAGAATTTATCTATCATGAAATAGAAAAGTCGCAGGCTCATCGACTCTTCAGTTCTGTTATTGTCCCCGTTTTGTAGCTTATCAAATTAACGGAGATGGTGACGAATGCGGTACTAGCGAGACCACCTCGCAACAGCAGGAACAACAACAGCAACATCAAGAACGACGACAGCACCAGCAACAACGCCTAGAATATACCACCAACAGTGACCAACGTATGAGTAAGGCTATTGTTAAAGTGTGAAGTATACGATTTTAGACTCAAATTTTAATATGCAGCAGTTGTTTTCTATTCAACTTCATCAAGCAAAATAGAATTTTTCGCATTCGGCATACCCTTTGAAAATGTTACATTCGTGGAAATTTTGCCTAGATTCCAGGATCGACTTTCCATTAACCTTGGAATTGAATTATAAATGCGTCGTTTTCTTTTTCAAGTATGTGGCGTAATAAATTGTACATCAGTATACCCTTCCAGACTCTGAAGAAGGAGATACTGCCGAAACCTCAGCTACTGTTGTGTTGTATGTGTTTTTTTTTCTGTACAGAAGTAAGACGTATGCTGTATAACAAACCTTCAAATGCTGAAAAAGAAAGCGACGCATTTATATGAATAAAGTTCGAACCTCGGGAATCGACAGCATCGTCGAAAGTGTCTATTGCTGTTATGCGATTGGCAAGAATTTTTTTCGCGAAAAATGTTATCTGTACATTTTAAGACATTACAAACCAGTTAAGAAGAAATTGAGCGTAATCTATCAACCGTTCAGTTTTTGAGGATTCACGTGTGGTACATGAAGATGCGCTCTGTCGTGTAGTACAAACGACCACTGCAGTTGACGAACACCAGTGACACCACTGAAGTTGTTGGAAAACTCTAGATTTTTCTTGACAATAATTCCTGATGTTTTGGTTTTGCTAAAGTTTAGGGGATTACAGAGCATTCTGCCTATCGAGTTCGAAAAATTCATCACAACTTTTCTTTACAAATTTTGCTTTGAGAAATGTTTCTGCTTTCACTACGCAAATTGTCAATTACACAAGGATGTTACTTGGATACTTAGATACTTGGACGGTCCGTCTTCACGAGTTGTGCGGACCCTAGCACATATGCCATTTGTTCCTTTCTATCGCAATCGTAGTCCATGGTGGTGGTCTCGTGGTCTCGAGCATGGTAGCGCTTGCGAGTCTCGTACCATAATCTGTAAAACAACTGCAGCTGCGGGTACAGCTGATTAATTTTGTTTACGAACACGTCCGCCCAACGTGTAGGTGGTCGTCCTGGGGGGACGTTTGCATTCTCTTGGAGTCCACTCCACTGTTCTTTTCGTCCATCTGTCGTCCGTTCTTCTCATTATGTGACCGGCCCATCTATGTTTCGCAATCGATGTATAATCGCCTGGATCTCGAAGATGTGACAGATTTCGAAGGTCAAGGCTTCGCATTCCGGCTAGCTATTGAGAGTGCCGGTTATATTTCAGGAGACATCGCTCAAGCGCTCTGTGAGTAGTGCGAAGCATTCTTGACGTAGTTAAAGTATCAACCCATGTCTCCGCAGCATAACAGAGCGCTGGGAGGACCGTAGAATCGAAGAGATGAGCGCGGATTTTCGGGCCCTTCAGTTGGTCGGTGGCTTCTTTGAGAGGCCCGAATGCGGCCCAAGCTACTCTCCTTCTTCTATCTATTTCCTCCTTCATGTTGTTTTCCATGTTCATTGATCGCCCAAGATATATGTACGAGGTGGTCTCTGCAATGAGAGAGCCATCCAATTCAATCTTTCCGCCTTCGCAACGTGCGTTTTTCGTGAACTGGGTCTTCTTTCGATTTATGCGAAGTCCGATCTCTCTCCTCCCTTCATTGAGCTCGTTGATCATCATCTCTGCTTCGCTAGTACTTCTTGAGAAGATGACAATATCGTCGGCAAAACGAATGTTTGATAGGAATTTTCCATCAATACGTATGCCTTTCTCATCCCAGTCGAGTGACTTCATTATCCACTGCAGTGCGGCAGTGAACAGCTTTGGCGATGCTGTGTCGCCCTGTGGAACCCCTTTTCCTATGGGTATGGTAAGAGGTCGATGGAAAAGCTGTGTTTTCGTAGTGCAGTTCCGATAACAGTCGCACAGAGTTCTTATGTAGGACGGGTCCACTCCTTGGTCGACGAGCGCTGATAGGATTGCATTCGTTTCGACACTGTCAAACGCTTTTTCACAATCGAAAAAGGTTTGGACTAGAGCAGGTGGTATTCCCGACAAGCTTCGATGACCTGGTTTGGATGTGGTCCATACAGCAAAATCCTTTCCGAAATCCTACTTGTTCGACTGGTTGCGCCTCATCCAATGTCCTTGATATGTGCAAGACGATAATCTTCGTGAAGAGCTTGTAGAGTACACTCAACAAGCATATGGGACGATAGTTACGAAGATCCCTTCGGTCTCCTTTCTTGGACAGGATGACCGTACGCGACGCTCTCCACTGGCCTGGGATTTTTTCCTTTCGAAGGTGGGCTGTCATATGATTTGCGAGAAGTACATGTAAATTGTGGCATCCAGCTGTAAGGAAATCGGCGGTGACATTGTCTGGTCCTGGAGCTGTGCCTATTTTCATGCTTTCCATCGCAACTCGAACCTCCGATGGAAGAATTCCAGGTGGTTTTTCTGTAGTAGGGTTATTAGGATCCGAAACAGGGATTGTGGAACGGAAAAGGTTGGTGTAGAACGTTTCCGCTATTAATTCCGTATCATCGCGGGAACTTTGACGATCCCATCTTCGTTCATCAAACCTGACAGCGGAACATTATAATCACACAAGTCCCGACGGCATTTTTTCAGACTGCTTCTTTTTTCTGCTGCTTCCAATAGTTTCTTCTGCTTGTACCGTTGTAGATCTTCCTGCAAAACTATTCTGCAGCTGGCATTTATTACTAGCCATGTCAAACGTGTTGCAGTAGGATCAAGCTTCACTTTCCCTGTCTTTTCGAGCAACTCCTTAATAGTGACGAAGATGCGACCCGGTCTTCTTGCTTGAGGAACTAAAGCGAAGCTCGGCACAGCTTTTCAGTCCTTCGACAAGCATCTCGTAGTCTTCGATCGGGTCTTCTTTAATCTGCCAGTCACGTTTGGATAGGACTTCGTTCAGATTGTTCTCGTCGTATATGAAGAGAGTTCTTTTCAAGCTTGTGGCTGAATCGAATCTTCGCGCCAAGAAAGCGATGATCGGAAACAATACAGAATGACGGGACTACCGATGTGTCAAGTAGGCGCCACTTCTGTTTGTCAGGATATGGTCGTTCTCCGCATGAGTCATGTGGTTGGGAGTCTCCCATGTCCAGCGGCGGCTTTCTTTCTTCTGGAAAAATCAGTTTCCATGGAAGAGATGTGCTGCTGACAAGAGTCCTGCGAGACGGTTCCCATTTTCATTTCTTTCTCCTAATCCAAAATTTCCGTTCCTGTATTCCTTCTCGTTGGCCTTTTCTATTCTAGCGTTGTAGTCTCCGACAACAAATTTATGATATGCTTTATCGTTGCGGATGACATCCTCAAACTGATAGTAGAGCGCATTTAATTCGTGCTCACCAGCTGCGTCGGTCTGTGAGTAGCAGTTGATGAAAGTGATCTTCTTATGATGCGACAGCTGAAGACGGAGGACGGCTATGCGCGGGGAAAGGATCTCGTATGAGTCGACGAGATGGACAATGGACGGGTGGACGACAAAGCCTACGCCGCCGACATTTCGTGACGGGACCTTTTCTCCACGGATCACAAGGGTCCCCGTTGTTTAGATGGCGTATGTCGGTCTTCTTGATTTTTTGTTTCTTGTAATGCGATCACGTGAAATTTAATGCGATCTGCGGCTACAAGAAGGGCGTGAAGATCGGCGTCTGTGGAGAGTGTTCTGGCATTATCCGTGCATAGCAAGAACCAATCTCCATGGCGTGACGTGCGTGTGTTAGTCAGATCCGGTTCCACTGACGTCCTGCGTAACCCGAGATTTCCTGGCCTCTCACCGGTCGTCTCACCGCCTGACGTCACAGACGGGAGCACCCAGTGTGCGGGGAACTGAGGCTGGCCTATTGCTGGTCGTGCAACTTGGTCCTCCCTGGAGGCCTGACGTAACCTTGCAAGGGCGTATCCAGGTCTTCACCACGATGTGGGTCAGAGGGAGCTGTGTTTTCGGCGACGAATCTTTCGCTCGGTCTTCCTACTATTTGATTCGTAGAGATGTTAAAACCGAAATCAGAAACGAAAGTAGGAATGAAAAAGTAACCAACCGCTCAAGGACGATGTAGAAACCGAATCCACAAGGATGCTAAAAGGGATAAAGTACAGAGCTGTTGGCGTTGATCAATCCTTGAGTGATGCGTCATGCATTCGACTTCATTAAGCACCGTTTGGAGGTAATTGAATTCATTTCTGTCCTTTATAATGAACCGCAGTAGCTTACCAATATGTCCAGCCAGTGCTGCTATCCTCCCAGACAAGTCTGGTACAAATTTGCCGACCCCGGAGTGATGGAAGGCTTGGTGAGCCACGGGCGAGGGGATCGATTCCACGTATGTGTTGCAGGGTGCCTCCGACCACAGCACCACACGCGCCCCTCTGAGGATGTTAGTGCAAAAATACAGGAGCTTGTCGTTATCTTCAATAAATTTTGCAGTTATAATCTTAACATTTTTATTTACTGCCTATTCTTCTTAACGGTAGGGTATGTTGTGAAATATAACTTCTATAATGCTGAGATAATTGCAAAACTCCGGATGTCCTTTCCGGAGAGTAACGCGTTCAGCACCGCACCATGCGGGTCCTTCGTTTCGCCTGTCTCTCAGCTAGTTCTATCGATCTTTTGCCATTTTGATTTGGGTACCCCAGATCAATCCCGTTGACAGAAGACTGCTGATGGCGCTGATCGATAGAACTAGCTGAGAGACATGCGAAACGAAGGACCCGCATGGTGCGCTGGTGAACGCGTTAGTCCCCGGAAAGGACAATAGCGCGTTCGTTCCCCACCGCAGACACCTCCGGTCCGGAGTTTCGCTAATATCTCAGCATTATAGAAGTTATATTTGCAGTTATACTTTACAACAAGTATTAGTCAAAAATATTGTGTTGCATACCACTTCAATCCTTGTTCTTTGTATAATGTTCTTAAGTAAAGAATATCGTCTCCTTCTCGTTTCACTAAACTATGGAGCTACGGTAGCTCTTCTAAATGCACCTTGCGCAGATGTTTCAAAAAGTTCCATATTGCACATTTGAGTCTTCATGGCGAAGAAGGTATTAAGCCTTCATCAGCGGTTAACAGTGGAAATATAGGCGTTAGTCGATGCTGAATTTGTAAAAACCATTCAAGAAGTGCAGAAGAACTTTGCATTAATCAGTAAACAATATTTTGAAAGTGTTTGGATGAGTAGATTGCGTGCGAATTTGAGGCTCCGAAGTATGCAAAACCGCTGAAACGTCAGCAACTTTTAATGAACAAATCCCTGTCAGAACTAACTCGCATTTAATTATCAAGAATACAGTGGATCATTTGTCATTTGGAAGAAATGAAAAGGCTGAAAAATGTCAAGCAAAGGGGGTCCCACATATTTTTTCCAAAGAGGAAAGAAATCGTCATGAATAGCAATACTCCGATGCTTTTCCTTTGTTTCTCGACCACATCAGATCCGGGGGTGTAGCTCGTGAACACTTTTTCTAAGCAGGTTTTGCACCGATAGGAGGCTGTTGTGGCACTCTAAAAGTTTGCTGGATGACTTATTCACCAAAAGTTTCTCAATTCGGGCAAAACGATAACGGCATTAAAAAAAAACTGTCCTGAAATCGATGAAGAGCATCAAGAATTTCACAACACGTTTGAAATGTTAATTAACTGGAAATGCCCATTCATATCTCACCTCAATATTCGCCCTCAAGTTCTAAAACTGAAAAAGTCGAACGAATTCGGTTATGAAATTTCTCCGTGTCCAAAGTATTCAAAGGAAATTAAAGTCCAATTTCGTCAATTTCAAGTCAGAAATAAAAACAAGGATAGAGAAATCACTGGAATTCACATATTTTTCCAACATGAAACAAGTTGCTGATTTCTCGTGCTAACATAAAATTCTAACTTTATGGAACAGATGAATTCTCGGACGGTAATTTTTGCAGTGGCTAAGTTATCGAAGATTTTGTCTGGTACTAGCTGTCACAATGTCCGAAAAAAGTGATTGCCGCTTAACGTGAGGCCACTTAGTACGCTGCACAAACTAGCTTTTATTTGCAAAACGCATGCAATATTTGCAGCATCAGTTGTGCAGTTATGTGATCAAGCGCGATCGTGCAAGAAGATTAGACGTTTTCTGTTGGCCATGTCTGGACGCATACGCTTCAGTAGAATTTATTTAGAATTTCATCGAGCGCGGAGATTTGTCTTCTCCGTTGTAGCTGTTTCACCAAGACTGGGAATCTTGTATTAAATGATTTTCTCGTTGCTGAAAACTAAGTAACTGTTACAATTAGAAATCAACTACCTTTTGATACCAATTAAAATTTAGAAAATAAACTAAGAGTCCTATCTTGGTTCATTTACTCAACTGAATGTCGTAAGTTATGGTGTAGGCTACAATTATCATCAACGTCGCAATGCAGAATAGTCGTTTTTATTGTGTAAAAGAAGCACAGCATGGTCTTCATGATGACGATTTTGCAACTTTTCATTGAATTCATGAGGCAGGCATTTACTGAGTTTTTTCACTTGTCAATTGTTTAATCGTGAATGCTAAGTTCTTCTACTACCTCTAAAATAGATCTTAAGGTGCAGCATCGATCATCGACTTCAGATAGTTTCCGTATACTGCTGATAGGCTATCCACGGTCCTCTCTTTCAATAAAGCTCATATCTGCGATACGAAACGTTAGAGGTTATCTTTTCGTCGTGCGTTCAGAAGCCCTACCACATGCTTTGAAGACATTTTACGGTTACTTCACATCCAAGGTTGGACTCTTGAAGCCAAGATGTACGACTTTCGTCCTTAAGAGTGTCATTTAAACTAGTCTAGAATCATTGTTTACTACGTTCCAGATTAGGTGTGCTATAGTAAATTGCTGGCCAGATTTTGAGTTTAAGCAGTGTAAATAACGATGTCAGCAATGAAAAGTCGTTGAAAAATGTTTTTGTAAATTTCACAATGACGAAATCGGCCATTATTTCTGCACCAACCTATGAAACCCTCTTGAAAACATGCCACGGGTACAATAGTCGCTTTTCTGGCGTGATATCATAGTCCATAATCATAACGTTTTGCCGTGTTTCTGTTGTCATTATAATCGTCATAATTTGTCACTTTCATTATTATTGCTGATTCCGAAACAAATAGTAATTTACTACGACGACAATTTGTGACGCTTGTGTCTGTTTACTCTATTTTTGATCACCTTTTTGGAACTCATCTCACAATGTAATATTTGTAGATAGGGTTTCATCCACTATTTATTCATTACGTGAGCCAACACCACATGTACCACTGTGCGGATCCCAGCATTTCTTGCATTCATTTAGTTTCCTCATATCAACCATTCATGAAGTTTTCAAAACTTTTTTTGCGCATGGCTTCGGCTGCTACTTGACTTCGAATGTCGTTGAATCTTGGTCGAGTGAATCTTTTTTCGCATCCGAGACAGCCGTCCATGGCATTCCCGCGTGAATTAGAGAAAGTAAGCTTGTTCCAGACTAGCCTCGTACCAATTTCTGGATTTCGGAAGAAGGAGAGGCTTGGTGGGACCGGGACGACGTCGTACCAGCGCCTGATTAGGGCGGGCCGTCCGTGCAATGATCCGAATCGCCACCGTTGCGCTTCACGCTTCCTTGAAAATAGTGTACTATAATGCAATTCGCAAAAAGCGATAAGCTTAAGTAATTTGAGAAAGCAGTTATGAATTAGTGCTTCCAGTTTGTTTCTGGGCATGCAGCAAAATAATACTTCCAAACCGTGTTCAAGGTCGTAGAAGTTCGTTGAGAATACCACCTGAGCTAATCCTAACTTTTATCGACTTTGAAAAAGCGTTTGACTCTGTCGAAAAAAATGCAATCCTATCAGTGCTCGTCGACGGAAGAGTGGATCCCTCTTAAATAAGAATCCATCCGGCTCTTATCGGAGCTGCCAGAAGAAAACACGGCTTTTCCTTCGAACTCTTACCATGCAGACGCGAAAAGGAGTGCGAAAAGGCGACGCCATATTGCCAAAGCTGTATACCACAGCACTACATTGGACAATGAAGTCACTCGATTAGGATGAGAAGGAAATAGTTATTGATGGAGAATTTTAATAAAATCTTCGTTTTTCGGGTGACATCATAATGTTTTCCAGAGGTATCAGCGAAGCAGAGACGATGCTCAATGAAGTCAGCGAACGGAGAAAAATATTGAACTGCCCATAAAGAGAGCTAACACCCAGTTCACGAAGAATAGACTATGCGAATGAGAAAAAAATCGAAGTGGGTGGTCCCCTTGTTGCCGAGGTCACCTCGAACGTGTACCTTGACGTTCAATGAACATTTAGAACAACATAAAGAACGTATTAGACGGAAGAAGGAGAGCAGCACTGACCTCATTCGACCCTGTCAAAAAAGCAGCCGAGCAGTGAACCGATTCAAAGGTCTGGCTCACCTTTTCTTTTTCAACAGTCCTCCCAGCGCTCTTTTATACACTGGAGACCTGGGCTGAGACTTCGACCACGTCCACAACTTTGCGCACCACAGATGGCTTGAACGAGGTCTTATTAAATACAATCGGCATACACAACATCTAACTGGAATGCAAAGCTCTGATCTTCGAAACCTGTTTGCTCTTCAGGATCAAGGAAAAAGAGGATACATTTCGATAGCGAAGGATGGATGGGCCGTAATGAGGAAAACTGACGACAGACTGACGAAAAGAACTGTGGAGTGGGCTGCACGAGCTTGCACGCGTCCCAGAAAGACAACCAACACGTTGGGCGTACGGGTGCGTAACTAAATTCAATCAGCTCTACTCACATCTGCCTGTGCAACGACGACTCAAACCTACACCATGCTCGAATCAAACCACTACCATGGACGAAATGTTCTGGGGTCCGCATAACTCGCGAACATGGGCCGTCCAAGGGTCTAAGTGTCTAAGTGTCCAAGTGTGTTTATTTCTCTCCTCTTTGAATTCATGAACATCTCGTGGTATGAAGTGAACACAACGAAATCTGTTAGCAGTAAAAAATAGCAAAAACAAGCCAACACTATGACCGAATGAAAAAGAAAAGGAACTAGTAAAACGACGTGTAAAAGATTGACATTTTTAAGTTCTTTTTGCAGATGCACCCGAACAATCGCCGGGAAACTCTTTGCGTTCAAGAAAAATCGAGCAAAATGTAAGCTCTCACGTACAGTTCTACTTCTTATGCCAATCTACGATAAAGTTATAAATAAAAACCCAGATTTATTTTAACATGCATTGGCATAACGGGTGTGTTTCAGTGAACTGCATTTTTTCCCACATACTTTTTCCTCCTACATCTTGATTTTGGTTCGCCTTCGTTTCAGTTCTCGTTCACTACTGAATTTTTTTTTACAGAAATCATTATAGTTTTCAAATATATTTCTTACTGTTGCCCATTACTTTAGCGTGTTTCTGCTTTTCTTTTGAGAACAGGAAGTTTCAGTGACCTACTTTAATGGAGCGACACCAGAAAGTGTTTTTAATTAAAAGTGTCCATCCTTTCTACTAGTTACTTTCAGTGGATAGTATCAAAAGCGATGGACGGTTCATTAACGCCTCCGCTTCAAATCGGCAGCGAAACACCCACCGAAGATCTGCTTGGTGGCTACGCCAAGAGTGGTGCGGTAAATTGTAGTCAGTTTGAATAGTTTAACTGGAGCTTGTGTTGTTCAGTGAAGCAACAGTTTTCACGAGAGGTACTATGTCAAAAGAGTATTCCTTACCATCGTATTAAACGTTGATCAAAAACATAAACCTACCTTAATACAGTGACAGTGTGCATTGAATATAATCGTACATGGCTAAAATTAATCGCTCCCTTAAAATTTGAGCCAACATCTCCCGAGTCATTTCAAACTTCCTTAACTTAAATAAAAATCATGGGAATTTACGGATGTCTGTCCGCTTCTTTTACAAGAACTATGAAGTTTTCAACTTCTTAGTTACTCTTGTTATTCGACAACTATTGCCAGTAATCAAACAACAGCATGAGATGTTACAGGTTAAAATATGAAATATACATATTGTCACCCTTCTTTCAGAATCCTATCACAAATAGTTCGCTCAGTTATTTTAATAACTGGATGCCTCACTTTCAAGAGTAACGAGGAGTTGGGCGGGTCCCAAAATAGTTGGCATTTCACTGGTAAATTACTGGTCGAATAAGGTTTTTCGTCCCTACAGTGTTGAAAACCGTGCAAGTGCTTTTCTAATCCTTCTCATTTTTCAGCTGATAACTATGTTACTGCCAAGGTGCAGTGATTGCAGACAGTTTATTTTTTGGCCACATTTCCAGATGTAAACGTCGGACTTTTCCTCAGCATTTTATACTCCGTTGGGTGGATGAACCCATAAGCTCAATTCATTGCATTTCGACAGTTTGCAACATCTCTCAGTCACGGTGAAGTGATAAACCATTGGGTGTGGTGGTTCACCTGATATGTCCTCGTAAAGTCGTACTATAACAGGTGGTTGAGGCTTTTAAGCACTGAACCCCAACAAAACGGTGCTTTCTAAGCCAAATTTAAAAATTCTAACAAACCAAAAAACCTGTGATAATCAGCATATTCGCTGTTCTAGTGGCCACTTATCAGACCCTCATCAGGTTAAGTGCTTCTGGTATCCTTAGCAATGTGATTGTTGTTTTTTTTAATCACGTGTAGCATTTGTTTTGAAAGGTGGTTTAATGAAATGCTCAAAAACAACTGTGATAGTTTCATAGAAATGGAGAATTTTTCAGTTTTCAATTAGCATTCAGAACGAACAATCAAACGCTAAAGATGTTAAGAGATGATTTTTCAGAAGTTGAGGACCAGTATGACCAGCACAACGAACAACCCCCGTCGATCGAGTTCACGAAGGAGAAGAACAACCAAAAACCAAAGTCGGAAAGGGTACGCATTCGTTTTACTATCTGCTATTGTTCATGTCATCCTCGTGTCTTAATTGGACACATGATGATTGGATGGCGTACTGGTTTCTAGACTTGCAGAGATTTCCGAGAACTTTTAGAAAAGAGAACACATTCGGCGTCCGATGAATGCATTCATGATTTTCTCAAAACGACATCGACCAATGGTTCACAATAAGTATCCAAATCGTGATAACCGCACGGTGTCAAAAATCCTCGGAGAATGGTGGTATGCTCTAGGAGCTGATGAGAAGCAACAGTATCATAAACTTGCCACACAGGTCTTGCTCATTACTTATTCAGCATTCACAGTCAAAGCTGTGATTGTAATAACTCAACTTTTTCATTCAGGTAAAAGAAGCTCATTTCAAGGCACATCCGGATTGGAAATGGTGTGCCAAGGATAAAAAAACTCGTTCCGAAATAACACATAACAATACGCAAAGACCTGGGAAGGTATGAGTTTATCGCGTTAGGAATGTCACCTATTTTAATAAGCGAAGTACTCGTAAGCGCTTGTTTTGAATCAGCTAATGGTCATACCTTGTGCAAATTTGCTCAATATTTTCAAATTTTCCGGCATAGCTAACATTTTTTGTTATACGTACATAGCTTCCAAAACCATAACTTAATAATTCTATTGTTTTTTTCATTTAAATAAAGGACGAAAATGTGAAAGACTCGACTGCACTGTAGGCATTCAATTTCGACTTCAAAACGTCAGACGAAATGGGAAGAACTCCAATAGAAGACGTGGACAACGACGCAATTACTCATGTCACACCGGCTCTTCCTCGACCAACACCGCTGCGGGGTGACGGTGCAGATGTTGGTTTTGAATCTCCTCTCATGAGTCCTGGCCTTGTCGCCCTCCCATCGTTTTTATCTCCGAACATCAGCTTTCCTGCATCACCGCTCGTTGGATCCTCGCTTGATCCGACTGTTATACAACGAAGAGTTAGTGGTCAGGTAGAGGTTTGCTTTATATCCTATTTTTAAGAAGACGACCGACACCTTGGTATCTAAATATTACTAGTTGTTATATCATATCTTGTGAAGATGCCGTTATAGGTTACCACAATACGTCCTCCATCGCGTTTCTTCACTCCACCTACGATAGGAGCCATGTCTCCGATGCCATCCGCTGCCGTGTCGCCCAATTTATACAACATTTGTGTGGTTAGCAATGAAATCCTATTAGAATTTTTGCAAGTCACCGATTAGAGGATAATAAGCAGCATGTGATAGGGCTTTTCCGGACAGTAATCGGACGAAAAGAACACTAAACTACCTTGTATTTTGATCTGAACTCAAGTAATTCCACTTTTTGACATATTACAGCCATCTCCAAGCGGTGGCTTTCTCCAAGGCATTTGCTCACCCGTTCTGAACGAATTCTCATCACCAATGCCGATTCCACAAAGAATGTCACCAAAAAGTCCCATTTGGATAAAGGTGATCCTTCATTACTGGGTAGCTTGACTCGTTTATTTAAAATTTTATCATGTCGTCTTAATTTAATATGCTCTTAACAATTCATCCTTATATTAATCCATTTCAATGAATGAATTACAATTCTTTTAGCCATAGAGTTGCTCACGTGACCACGCTGTAGTATCTAGTGCTGTGGTCGTCTAGGAGACACAAGCCCTGTATTATTACTTCCTTAGATCAAAGGATATCCGCAAGTAACAGCTCATCAGATTTTCCACAGTAGTGTTTAAAGTGAGCTCTTTCGGAGTAGCTCGGATCCGTATTTGTTGTAGGCGAGCCTAAACCGCTTCCTATGTACTAACCCCTCACTTCTTCGCAGCATCTCGGCTAAGTCGACGTGTAGGCAACCAGATAAGCGCTATGGATATGTTGTTTGCTCACGTACGTAGTTATGGATCTATCAGCTGCAGTAATGATAGCTTATCCAGCGTCTGAAGTTATTGTATGTTTATGCAGTTACTATATAGGACGGCTTCTATTCCGTGCTTGTACCCACTGACCATCATATAGCAAATACATCATATGAGGATGATCAACAAGCATCTGAATGAAAACACATGGCCGGTCATGTGCACAGCAGCAGCAAGTTTTCTCTGGAAATTTGTGGGCGGATAGCGATATTTGTAAAAGCGATAAAACCACTATAAAATCCAGAGGATATAAAATATGACAGAGTCAATACTCTTTTTTTCCTTTATGAGCAAGCACAAGGCTATTATTTCACCTTTTATTCACAAAAAGCTGGCAATCAGGCAGATTTAAACTTCTTCTGGAGAGGTGACGTGGACTACAGTCTAGTCAGCCAAACACCATTATCCCTGCAGAAGAATCACGAAACGTAGATTTCAATCGCACTGAAAACAGAATAGTTTCCTCTCACACACCGCTTTTTATGTCTCCCATTGAGTATGTCGCGTGCGGACAAAGTTTTCATGGAAGGGTAACCAATCTCTCCCACATTAAAATACCAATCTTAAATATTGCATAAAATCAATTGTGATGACGAGGCATTCCGCAGCAGTTCATTTCTAAATTCCTCCATTCTATACAGAATACTTTGAGAGTTTCGCGCGCTAAAGTTTTCGATTCCCTTGCGAGGATATTAATTTCCACTTCAAAACATTCTCCGTTTTGTCTCTGTACTCTGCGCTTAGTGAAGTATTGGGTTTAATTTTGAGTTTATCGAATAGGTGTCCTTTTATACGAACGCATGCTGTTTCGTCAATGTATTCTTCTCCGCACGCTTTTCAAGAAATCAGATAATAGTAATACAGATAGTAATAATAATATAAATAATATTAATATTCTGTATTGCTTGTTGGAGATTTTTCACTTTTGTTTGCATTTACACAACCCGACTTTACATGCTGTGTGTCCCAATGCTTTTCTCGTCCATTTCGCTCTCTGGCATGCACCATTCACGAAGGTTCTCATATTTGCTTACAAATGTGGTTGTTGTTTGAAGATTTTGTTTTTTTCGTGAATGTTATTGAATCGTGGTCAAATTGCTTCTCTTTGCAGTCCTGCAATAGTTCTGCTAGAGCAGTCTCCGGATTTTGCATATCAAAGGAAGGTTTTCGCTAACAAGCATAGCACTAATTTGCCGCCCCGGAAAAATGGGATGCTTACTTGGCTGGGTTTGTGGTCGGACAGGCTACCATGCTTGTGTTGTAGGGCATCTCACTCCGCTGTGATCTCTGCTCCAGTTGGAGATTAATTTGGCATTTCTCCTTTGATAGATGCCGTTTACCTATTCAATTCTTTAGCAAACTGAAATGTTTTCAAGGCGGCTAATATCCACCAGGCGCCATTGTGCACCAACTTTTTATATAGGCAATGTTGTGGAGACGTAATAATTGAATTAGTAATTTAGAGTGCTCCAGTGCTTGTAAGTCCACGATCGACGGATTCAACATTTGTTTTTTCACAGCCAAAATCTACTAGTGTTTCCGAGCAGTCTCTTCCAAATATCCAGGATAAAACCGAAACTGCCTCTACTATACCCTCAACAACAATAAGTGCATGCAGTGCTGTCCAAGAACCTTTTGTGCTTATGCCAACCCCTGCACAACGTGGTGTGGCCAAAGGTAAAAAAAATTGTTGAAAATTGGTGAAGATTGTTCAAAATTACCTCAAAATAAACCTGGAAAAAATTTAGGACAAAAAAAGAAACTTAGGAACAACCACTTCGGAGGAAACAGAGTCAGAGCCAAAAACGAACGGCAGTGAGAATGGAAACAGCGTAATGAAGAAATTTTTCAAACGATCCGATGAAACAATGGATCGTGTGTTGGATCAAGTGGACTTCCAAAACAAGTTTGCTAAACTTCCTGAGTTTACCGTTGATCAGTTGAAGAACGGATGTGTAGGAAGTTTGCCTTCAACACCATCAAGACTTATACGGAATCTGAGAGACAAGGTCCGTGACTCACCATGCAATACTCCACTAGTCTCAACGGCCAGTTCGGGTGTCTTTTTCGGTCCAACATTCAACAACTGCTCTCCGGAACTGATTTCCAACGACGATGTGATACCGTGCACTCCAATAGATGAGAAAAGCGCTAGCAAGAGACTTTTGGAGCAGCGACGGTTTCTTGTGTGCCATTTATTGGAAACGGCAGGACTGTTTCCATCATGTTGGTTCTAAACTTTTTTGTGATAACGTTCATGTAAGCCGTATGTGGTCCCCCGTAACAAATGTCTTTTGTGGTTTTCCCTCTGTAAATATCGCTTCTATGTGGTTTCGAAACCATTCAGTCGTTTGAGATTAGTTTCGATACAATTAAAGCCAGAGTACACACGAATGGTTCAAAGTTCGTCTTTTTCATTCTTATAAGGACAACAAATACATTTTAGCACAAGAAACGTCCGCTTTTCAACTGCTTCACAGCAAGGTGTTTCCGAATAAGCAAAGTTTGATTCTAAAAATTCGTGAAGTGCGTCAGAAGATCATGAACGCGGTGAAAAACGTTGATCCAACAGGTGAGTTTGGTAATTTGCTTGTAGATACTCACCAAGATACAGTGAACTTTTTTAGAATGTTGCGCTATTTATGACTGAATAGAAAGTTGACTAATATAACAAACTTTTTCAAAATTGGAGTGGGGTAAAAATCCAGTCGCGCTTTGTCGAAATCCGAACGCTGATGCAGCTATGTCTGAATTTTAAGCACAAAGTGCCTATTACTACGAAAAATGATGCAACTGATCGTGAAGAAGGACTCTGTACAGGAGCGCTTTCTGGTCGTTCAATAAAAAATTCTTCAATTATTTATTAGCATAACTCCAATGATGCTGAGATATTCGCAAAACTCCAGACCGCAGGTGTCTGCGGTGGAGAACGAACGCGCTATTACACTTTCCGGGGGTTACCGCGTTCACCACCACAGCATGCGGATCTTCGTTTCGCCTGTCTCTCAGCTAGTTCTATCGATCTTTTTACCATCAGCAATCGCCCGTCAGCGGGATTGATCTGGGGAGCCCAAATCGTCAATGAACCTAGTTAAGCTGAGTCTATAGCTACAATCACAATTTTAAATTATTATTTACTGCCTACTCTTTTTAATGGCAGGGTATTTGGCGAAATCTAACTTCAATGATGCTGAGATATTTGCAAAACTCCAGAGCGCAGGTGGATACGGTGGGGAACGAACGCACTATTGCCCTTTGAGAGCCGAGAGACAGGCGAAACGAAGAACCAGCATAGTGTGGTGGTGAACGCGTATTTGCCCTTGGAAAGGGTAATAGAGCGTTCGTTCCCCACCTGCGGTCTGGATTTTTTGCAAATATCTCAGCATCATTGAAGTTATATTTCGCAACATACCCTGCCATTAAAAGGAGTAGGCAGTAAATAATAAGCTGAGATTATTTTTTAACAAATGCTGTCATTTATTAACTTTCTTATCGTGACAAGCAACGTATAGAAGAGAGTTCATACGACCACTCATAATAACACAAATTGTACCCTTTCTAATGTTAAAGACAATGAACTATGATAACAATCACAACGATGCTGAGATTTTCGCACGCAAAACTTGGGTCCTGGGCCAGATCAAACCACCATTACCCTTTCTGGGAGCTTGCGTATTACTCACTGCACCAATAAGGCTCATGATTTCCGTTTCTCTCAGCTAGTATTCTACCTAACGCTGCTATCAGCAATCACTCGTCAGCGGAGTTGGTCTGGCAAGCACGAATCGGCATTGAATTTAAAAAAAGTAGCTTAGAGAAACGCAAAGCAAAGGGCTCAGTGGTGCAATGTGTAAAACGCGAGACCCCGGAAAGAGCAATCGTGGTTCGATCTGACCCCGGGTGCAAGTTTTGTTAATAGCTCAACATCGTTGTGGTTGTATCTCACACTATACCCTGCCGCAAAAAATTATAGTAGACACCAAATAAAAAGGTTGACATTATGATAACATTGTTTTTAACTTTTATTTGTTGCTTTATTGTTTTTTGATGGAGAGGTATTATGTGAAATACAAGCACAAGAATGCCGAGATGTGAACAAAACTTGGAGCTTCATGTGGGCTTCGAACACTTAATCACGCTTTCTGGATTGGATACCGACGTGCCATACACAGCACCAACCATTGCCTTTGTGTTGCCTTTTTTCTAAATGGATTTTTTTAACCTCCTTTAAAGTGGTTTAAAGCCCAGTTCATGTGTGGAGTTCTTTCTGTGTCTGGGCATCGTCATCGCTGTGTTTCACACAAGCATATCACTAGCATGGGGCGTATATTGTGCAGTAGTTAGAGGCACCCTCCAATACACAGCGCTTCCATTCCGCGCCCCAGGCTCACCAACTCTTCCATCCCTCCGGCGTCGGTAAATTGGTACCAGACCTGTTTGGAGGATAATAACACTGGCTTGATACAACGGCGGCCCACCGCTAGTCATTGAATAAGCCAGATATGCATTCAATCACCTCCAAACGATGCTCAATGAAATCGATTGCGTGGCGCATCCCTCTGGGATTGATCAACGCCGAGAGGTTTATCCTCCATCCTTTATTGTTACTCTGGAGCCCAAAAAAAGTTGTCCTTTTCACTACTTTTTCTATCTCCGTTATTCTGCAGAGGAACTTGCATCATTATAGAACAGCCGATCAAGGATGATTGCCAACGTAGCTCGATCAACGCGTTCGCTCAAATGTGTAATGTGAGCAAGCCGTAATCGTGTGATATCATCGCCGTATTTTTATCGCTTGTGTTCTATCTGCAATGTATTTTATACATCTCCTAGATGCGCACTATATGTGGTTTTGGGTATGACACTTTTTATTCGGCCCTGGCTTCTGGAATAATTTTTATGCCATCTATTATCCCTCGTCTCTTCTTTTGATTATACTACCGCTAGGTGTGTCGTTTATTTTCCAACGTCTAGAATTTTAACACATATATTCACATTTCACTAGTTTTTAATCAACTCTTATTCATGTTCAATCATTTTCTATCACTGTTTCTCTATGCAAGGTTCAATGCGTGTCAGAGTGTTGCAGCGCCTTCGTTATGCATGCCGTGATGTCACGTTGTTGTGGCATCATTCACCGGTTCACGTTCGGTTCTTTTTTCTGTCTAAATTTATTTCCGAGCCCTTTCGATTCGATTATTGTCATAGCCTCAAGTAGTATTTAGGCGCCTCATAATATGCTTGTTAAGGCAGAATTCTACGTTTACGGTACTTTTTCTACTGGTGACCACGCAAAGCGTGCTTTCTCGCGCTTTTTGTGGTGTGAATGTAGCGTCTTTGAAGCGGTAGTGATTTTTAACGGTTCTCATTGTGTTATATTGTTTGAAGTTATCGTCAAAGACGATTCTATCTGTCATCGCTGTCATGGTGCATTATATGCACTTATGCGGGTACATTGTGGTCGACATGTCTCATACGCGTTGAATTTCGTTTTCCACATTGCTTTATTTCTGCAACGTTTAACTAAGCATAAAGCCCGCTTTATGAGCATGTTGATGACCACAAGTAACCGATTAGATGTTATTTGTTGTTCGCACTAACAGCAATGTCACCGATAGACACTAATACGGTCAAGTCGGGTAGCCTCATGCACCACGACGAGATTTTTCCACACTCCTTTAGAGTATCCTCGCTAGTCCACATTCTATAGTTCTTTGTAGTGTGCTGTTTCTATTTCGCTTTCAGAACGTACTCCTAGTTTTACATCGGCAATATTTCATTCATACTACCTATGTATGCTTGTAACTTCATCGATTTCAAGTATTTCGGACGATCCATATTGCGCTTTGTACAATCGTCAGCGGTATTTGTTTCCATGAATGGTGCATTGTATATTATTATACTTTCTATTTTGTCGATATATACCACTTTCTTTTGTCGGTATTGTCTTTTTTTCAAACTAATCGATGTGATCTACCATCATACGGTGGCATGTTCAGGTCTGCAAGGTTCCATTTCACACAAGTAAAATCAGTTGTAACGTAGTCGTTTTTACCCCCATAATGTCCACTTCTCTTTTTTTTTTTTGTTTGTTTGTTGAGATTCATAGATATATTTTTGCTACATGGCTTGTAGTAATAATGTTTTTCGTCAGCATTCGCTGTCATTTACTTCCTATTCTGTTCGTGTGAGATTGGCTGGCCATTAGAAACACTTTGTTAGTTCCACTGTCTGTGATTATGCTTAATAATATACTAATGCAATACTGTTATTGGTTGTTTGGAGTCCTGGTTCATCTCACTTACGGTTTACAGATATCTTGTCTAAAGCAGTTGGTTCTTTGAAAATTCAAACTGGTGGAGTGAAGTGGACGGTGAAAACCGTACTGACTACTCACTGCCAAGCACATTCTAGAAGTAGAATATGGTAATAAAGCTCTATTTTCCTAACATTGCGTATATACTGTATTTCGTGTTGTTAACGAGTAATCCAGCAGACTTCGTATCTTTTGTGTGGAAATTCGTGAATCCTTAAACAAATCGATATAATTCGTTTGGACAACTTGAACCATTCCACCAAATTGTCTTGGAAGACTCCCATCTTACTACGAATACGTCTTTTAAGGGTTATTATAAGCCATTGTTCTAAGTTTCTCAATACGCAAGGTGTATGTTGAGTTTTGCTCTGACAAGTAGAAGCCCAACGAAGTTATACCTAATATTGCGATGAGGATATCCTCTCCTTCTCTGCAAAAATTACTTTTAAATGGTCAACTTAAGTTTTCCATCGCTCACTCTGCGTAAAAGAGTTTGTGCCAAGTTAGTGACATTTCAGGTCTCCTCTGATTTTCCTCTTATGATATATAACACAAAGACAGGTTAGTCGCAACGTTTGCATTCTACGTCTACCGAAAAGTGGATAGCAGTTTAAACTTCGACTTAGAGCAACCATGCAGCTTTGCTGAGAAGTAACTGGATTTACTGGATTAGCCGTGCTTCCTTTCTGTTTCTCGGCGTACTGATTTTGTTCTGCAGGTACAAAGGCAACAAAGTAATTATGAAGAAAGTGTGATGCGGATTGGGATCGCGTTTAACATGCTCTGGGAATGCTCAACAAGCAACTCGTGAGTGGACGTAGAATTCCATGGCAGACTAAGCCAACCTGCTCAGGTGTACACTCTGAACAAAGACAGTGAAACTGAAGAACCTTTACGAAAAACGTATGAGAATTACTCATCGTGTTCCTTAGCCATAAATAAAGTTCATGCGTCCACTTGAAACAGGGTGGAGATTTTAGTTTATTATCGAAAGATCGAAATAAGCAGGCAGGGACGTAGTCCACATCTGTTTCTGCTTCGCGCAAAACTGACAGCGGATTTTGCTTATTCTAGTAAATTCAACAGTGTTATATTCTCCTCGCATGTGAGCCTTCGTAAAGTTGCCAGGTGGGTTGCATTTCTGTTGTGTTCTTGACATTCCTTGCGAGCCCGTCGCTTTAGCTTTTATTTACTGGTTGCCGCATAAATTCTCCAGTGCAACTCATTCGCGACATCTTCACGGTACATAGACGCGCCTCCACTTTTCTTTTTCTCTATGTGTGTCGGAATTTCCGATTTCCTCTTCCACTGGTTGAACCAGCCTTCAATAGCACATACGATAGCGCTAAATGTTTCCTCTTCCTCGTCTTGATATAGCGTCTAGGTTTTTCAAGCGCACGTAAAAGGAGAGACAATCATGCACTCGAAATGACGGGCATGGAGGTGAGTGTTTATAGCCTTCTTTACTGCACCTTCAATTCTCCTGTAACTTCCCGAAGGCGTTGGTTCTTTCTTGCTCATCTTTGGAACAAAGTCATTTTGAGTTCTCGATCAATATGTTTTGCTCGAAACAAGCACATACCTTATGTTTTCCTGATAAGTAAACACGAAGTTGTTAGTGCAACATTTATGCTACAACGACTAATGCTTCGTCGGATTTCCCCTTTTTCCTGTTTAGAACGAATTTCGCTGTCTGCAGAACAACAAATATTAGAAATTTATTCGGATAGGTAGTTTTGTAACATCTAAGAGAAAAAGCGCTGGGCTTAAATTTTAGTCCTGAAAACTTTTTCAGGGCATTTATCACCGTGGCATGGCTTTCGCCTACTGATAACGACAAGCGACACAAACTTTACATGGTGAGAATGTGCTTACCTCAGGTTAAAAAGTCGACTTGAAAACACTGGTAACAAAGAATCCCTCTCAGTGATTCGTCATTGGCTTCTGGAGATGTTTAAATCGGTCATCGTTTGTTCCTCTTTTCTACTAGAAAATGATAAATACTGGCTATCAACTTCCCCATCCATGTAGTCTTTTTCCAATTTTACTATTATGTTATCGAGTGGTGGTCGTAAATACTGAAAACTAAAGTTCAGCCACAAAGAAATGTATTCATAAAATACCCGCCGTGCCTGTTGTTTACTTCTGTTTTGGTCCTAGAACAGAATTGTTTGCAGCGGATGAAGTATGCCTACAGAGACCAGAACACCAATCTAGCAATAAGTAACAGGTTTTGATAACTCAAAAGACCGACTTTCTATAAACCTCGGCATAGATAGTTGATATATTTATTTGTATGATCTTATAAACTGATCTCTTTAGCTGATGCGAGGTTGGTATAGGTCTTCGTTGTCGTTGTCGTTGTTGTTGGTGTTGTTGGTCGATGGCTGACGTTCGGCGATTTCGCCTTCCTCAGAGCCTGGACGTATTTTTATATTAGAGTACTTTAATTATTCGGTGGAAAAGGCTAAAATATTAATGGAGATCAAAGTTTTAAATAGATGGTGGGTTAGGATGCTATGTTCAAACTGAAAGGCTACTCACCGTGATGTAACGAGTGATACTGGCCCACGCGTTGTTCACGTGGGGTCGCGATCACGACACACCCCGGGGGTCAAAATACCATTTTGAAATAGGGCGCCAGGTCATGTGTGATAGTGATGCATTCGTCTTTCCGGTTCATCCTTGGGTTTTTTGAAATCTATTCAGAACGCTTCAAGAGTTTTGCGCGTTGATGTTTTCGACTCCTGCGCTAGAATCCGTACAGTCACTTCAAGATCATCGCCGTTGTGCTTTTTGTGCCCTATGCGTACCTAGAGAAGTGTTTTGACGAATTTTAGCTTTCCCATCTAGATGTTCTTTTATGCGGACACAAAGTGGTCTACCCTGTTTCCCCAATATATTCCTCACCGCATGCGTTACATGAGATCAAGTATATTATACCTGAACTCATGCAATCCCCGTCTCTCCCATTAGGACAGATCACAGTTTTTTGAGCTGCTTAAACGATCATAGAGACGGTAGCGAACTAACTGACGGCGTAGGGTATTGGGTGGGATGTCAATAATCGTTATAGAATTTTCAAGACCACTTTTTTCTTAAGCATCTCTTAATGGCGTAACTTATTTCATTTGATATGAAGGGTAGCTTAAAAGGGATCTTACTTACGTCCGAAACATTATTTTGGGGAACTACCCTACGTTTTTGTCCAACCCGAATAGCTTCTACGTCGTAGCCATTGGAAATGGCAATTTTTCGTGCCAGGTTTTGCGATTCCTTCCCTTTCCTCTTTTCCTGTGCACACATTTTTAGCCGTACGGTATTTCAAAATGATATTTTGACCCCTGGGGTGTGTCGTGCTCGCGACCCCCACGTGAGCAACGCATGGGCCAGTCCCACTCGTTACGTCACGGCGAGTAGCCTTTCAGTTTGACCGTAGCATCCTAACCCACCGTCTATTTAAAACTTTGATCTTCATTAGTACTTTAGCCTTTCCCACCGATTAATTGAAGTATTCTAATGTGAAATACGTCCACGCTCTGGGGAGGGCGAAATCGCCGAAACGTCAGCCATCGACCAACAACACCAACAACAACGACAACGCCAACGAAGACCTATACCAACCTCGCATCAGCTAAAGAAAATCAGTTTATAAGATCATATAAATAAGTAACAGGTTTGTTTGGCCGCGGAGCACGTGGTTCTTTGGTTAATTTTGATAGTTTTTCCTTTTTGAATGAAAAACCTATCTACGGTTTTGAAAACCTTACTCTTATGCCGTTGCGATGAAATCTCCTTTTTTACTCCTCAAAATGGGTTGAGAAACAGAATGGTTGAATGAATTTGAAGGATTTCGTAAACGAGTAACCAAAAGAATATCGAACAAGCGCTGATCTCTGTAGCAGGTTTCAGAGCACCAATAGAGCACCACGGAGAAGATGATCTCTTTGGTAGAAGTTTTCTCAAATAAGATAGCGATTTCTTCCAGAAAAAAATCAGAAAATGTGGATTCCGAAAAAAAAATGCATTTTTATACAATAGTTTAAAAAACCCGCTCACGATTAGCAACAACAGCAATAGTGATCGACCTTCTGATTCTACTGCAGAGTTGTTGCTTGCGATGTTATTAATACAGCAATGATGGGTGTCGTCTTCTTGCAGTAGCTTTATCGCTACAAGTCTAGTGATGGCGTGGTGTTAAATCATTTTTGTTCCTACACATTTGCCCATCGAGGGACGGTGCTCAATGATGCAAATGTGAGCGCTCTGCCGTTAGCGTTTGTCCAAGAAAGGTTAAGTTTATTGATATCGCTTCCTCAAAATGTACTGACGTGCAAAGATGGAAATCGGAAAGTACAACTAACAAAAAGACCAACAAAGTGGAAAATAAGATTGAAGGTGTTTTTTAAAAATCATTCCATTCATTATATTACGATATTGTATGAGCCGTTTCAACGGTTTACCGCCTCATCGTGGCTGGGAGGTGATATCCTGAGTGTCGGACTGCGATGTGCATACAGCAGGGGAATTTGTCCTCCTGGCAGTGTACCCCAAGCTGAGAAGGAGTCCGGCGTTTCCATCAGGAAGCCTGGCTAAGAGTAAACCAAAAGCAAGCTCCATCACCGTCCTGGTATCAAAGACGCATGGTGGCAAATCTCCCTCTGATCCACAAGGGCTGCGACTGCCTGTGGTGGTGAACACCTGGGACAGAGTTTGGCCAGGCTGATCTCGGGATTCCAGGGAACCACAATGGCTTAACTAGCAAATCTCCCAAAAAATGATGATTATGCTGAGGCCCGCACAACTAGTGAAGACGGGTCGTTCAAGTATCAAGTATCGAGTATTGTACGAACACTGTGGTACTGATGCCGATCATCACGAGCACGATGTTGATTCGATCCCGCCCTGGGTTCACCAAGCACCTCCTTCCTTCGCGGTTTGGGAATTGGTGGCCGACTTATCCGGGAGAAAATCACCCTTTGCAATCCAATTAGGAACTCTCTAGTCCAGCTATCTCAGGACCCTCGCGCGAATCGACTCGACCGGCATTCTTCGACATTCAAGATGAAATGAAAACCCTCAAGCAGCAGCCGAAGCCTCGTAAAAGTGCTGGGATCTGCACAGTAGATGTGAAAGGCGGGTCGTATAAAAAAATTATGTTAACAAATAATGGCCACTAATGACCAAGACCACTCAAGAAATTGGTCCATTGGTGAAGCTGTCCATCATAAATAGTACCTAGTGTTGAACATACAGGACATAAGGCAATGTGGATAGTTTTGGGGTTTCTATAACCTTCGTCATTTGTCGCCGCGTTGATCATCGATTAACTCGATCGTGCACCAGTAGTTTCTCCATTATTCTCTATCGCAAGAAAAAGTAGCCTGCTTCCTCTGGCTCTAAGAACTTGCTAGGTATGACATCTTTCTTCTGCGGCCTTCACGAAACGACTCTTGTCCATTGGTTATCGTTCAGACGCATTATGTTTCCCATACACCTGATTTTTGAAGTTTTAGCATGTAGAACGGCGCTTTTAATTTTTCATCGTTGGCGTAGACCGGAACTCAACATACTATCTCTCGCTTTTATGATACAGGATCATTCCAGCACCGCCATCTCAATTGCACGTTCTATAAAGCTGAGTGATCTTTCTTCCTACTCACGTATTAAGCATGTTTCTGACGCATGTGTTAAGGCAGTAAGAATCGTGGGGTTGAAAAGGTGGACACGGAGCCGGATGTTTTTTTGTTATCCTGACTACATTTTCGACGCTCTTGAAAGCTCCTCAAGCCGTTCGCTTCCTTCTATTCAACTCTGCAGCTAAATCATTCATCGTGCTGACTTTGCGACGAAGACAGAAGTAACCGGAGCATTCCGAGACATTCGCTCTGTCAAGGGTGAAAGAGGCATTGGAAACAAACTCGCTCCACATGAACATCGTTTTCGTGCTGTTTAGTTGAAAAACAATATTCCACAAGCAGTGTTCTAGTTTATTAATAAGGTTACACCAGACCTGCTTTATAGCTAATGGCGGATTCACCATTATTGGACCCGCAGTAGTTCGAGTTCAATCTCCACAGCAGTTTCTTCCTCTTACAACATGGGTCTTCGTGGGACCTTTGTCACATGTAGCCGAATCAAGTGGGGTGGAGTACCATACGAATGAACTAGCGTCGCCCAAAACTCACGCTGTGGAACTCAGGGTCGCTGAAATGACCTAACCATAATCGGCAGTTTCATAGGGTACAGAATGGCCCTTTGTCGATTGCAAAGCAAAATTATTTGTTTCCTTCGTGACAGTCCATCTTGTAGCTGTCGGGTTAGTATTAGCTCCACATCCATATTACTTGTATGACACGGGATACTCTTAGCATCGTCATTTCAGCTGCACGTTCGCTGAGTGATCTTTCATCCTGCCTAGGGACCAGGTTGCTAACGCATGCGTTAAGGCAGTAAGAACCGTGGAGTCGAAAATGTGGGCGCAAAATCGGTTGTCCTTTCTTCTCTTCACTATTTCCTCGATGGTATTGAAATCTCCCCAAACCGCCCGTTTCCTCTTGCTCAGATTTGGAGCTAAGTCATTCATCATGTTAATTACCCAATCTAAGTAGATGTAGCTTAGAGCATTTGGAAATATTGGTTCTGTTGAGCGGGAATCGGCATACGTAACCAATCCGTTCCTCATGAACATCGTTTTTGCAAGATTTAGTCGAAGACCAATTTTTCACAGGCTTTATCCAAGTCGGCAACCATTCGAACGATGTCATCAGCAAAGCGAAGATGATGTGATTGCCGACTATCGATTTTCACTCCCATGTGATCCCACTCCATCGTTTGCATGACGTTCTCGAGGGTGGCGGTAAATAATTTTGGCGAGACGTTATCGTCCTGCCTAACGCTCTTTTGACGTCGATGTTAACATCTTTATGGAATGGTGATATTTTGGTTGTGAGTTACTTATATAGTGCACGAAAAATCACTATATACTAACTTGGTACTCCGTAATTGTCCAGGGCTTCCATGACCGCTTCAATCTCAGCTGAGTCAAAAACTCTTTAAATCGATGAAATTCTGACAGAGCGGTCTGTTGTACTTTGACGACATTTCAACGAGTCTTGTTATCAATGTGGATGTGGTCCATCGTACTGAATTTTTCGGAACCCCTTCTTGCTCACATGGTTATCCTCCTTACAGTATTCCGTAAATCCTGTTTAGGACGACTCGAGTGAAGAGTTTACAGACGAGCGACAACAGGCAGATTAGGTACTAATGGCTGATGTCGTGGAAATTCTCATTTTTGTGCAACAGCACGGTCTTTTTGGTCTTCCACTGAGCAGAAACCCCTGCATTCTTAGAAGTATTGTGTAAGGAGTTGAGCCATGTGTTAATGAGAACAGAATTAAGGCTCTTCAGGTGTTCAAGACTTAGTCTCTACAGCCGTTAGTTGGCAAGTGCCTAGTCCTCGTCCTACATATTGACATATTAGCTCATATGTTTCCGCGACAGTCATCTCTTCAAGACTTTCGAACTCACGGCTTTCATACTACTGATGTGAAAATCTCGGATAAGCCGGTCTTAATTTTCATCGTTGCCGTCCATGATATCATCCCAGTTGTCGACTACCGATCTGAATTCAAATTCATGGCGGTTTTGGGCTTTGGTTTGTTCAATTTTCCTGCTTTCGCTTCTTTCCTTCCTCCATGAAAGAGGGGAAGATCCAATCCCGTGAAAAATTTTTGACAACAACGATATTAATTAGGCCATGCCTTCTATTTTCAGTGATGTAATCAAATTCATTATGGTACTCTGCAACAGGAAACTCCCATTTCCAACGTGAAGAGCGGGGTTTCTGGAATTCTGAGTTACCATGGAAGGTGGTGGTCGTCATGATGTACTCAGAGAGCAGCACTCCCTTTTCTTCCATCCCTATCCGTTGGTCCCACTGTGACGTTTTCAAGACATTCTCTTGTGTCCAATATTTACGTTCATATCGCCAGTGATAACCTCAAAAAAGCATGGTGTTTTCCGCAAAACTTCTTCAAGCCTGTGTACTGACCGCTTAGACTTCTGCTTTGTCATTGCCTGAAGGGGATGAGTAAAGCGGAAGATTGTCAGAAACGGGTATTAATCCACATCTCTTCAGGCACAAGCGTCCTATTCCAACGGTAATTGTTAGAAGGCATCAATCGATGTTTAAAGCCAAACTCGTGTTGACGAGAACACCAGCGTCGCCAGCTCCTCTCTTGTTACATGTTCGTATAAACATTGCTTCTCCCGTGTCATAGACGGTGTTAAATGAGAGGCGTCTTCTCATCTGGGGCAGACAGATGACGTGCTAGTAATTTTTGTCCTCATCATCAAATCCTCAAGAGGATTCAGATACAAGTCAGTTTGCACTATAAACAGACATCGTGCCCTTACTCATTTCAAATTTAGACAGCCTAGAAGAGCCTGAATTTTTAGCAGCCTCTCAGTACTCAGCCCACCTGCAGCATCAGGTGGTATTTCGGATTATATCCATGCGTGATTTGCCAAGCTGTCAATTTTGGGAGCTGGATATACTCATCTGCACCTTGCTATTTTCTCCCAGATTAGACAAGGAGCTCATTTGCTAGATGTGAGAACTAACCAATTCTCGCATGCTTCTCAGTTATTTTGTTTAAGGGTTTTGGCTGAAATGACTTGTGGAATGCAGTGTGCGTAACGCAAAACACACCAGTGCGTGCAAGCACGAACGAGCATGTTTACTTAAACACGGAAGGTATTTCTGTTATTGCGACAGCATATGTAGTCACTGTCTCGTCGATTAGGTTGAGTTTCTAGTATGTACAAGGTTGCTCTGGCCCGCACTTAACACTTTCTGAGGACGCTTACCTGGAGACACCTCATGCAATTTCGTTACTCGTCGTCTGTCGATCCCTTAGTAAGGGAAATCTGTCCATTTGATGTATACGCTGTGATTAAGGTTATCCACTAGTGACGCGATGGTGTAAGTCAAGAAAATCGGGTGCAACGCCATTGAATCCACAACTAGTCCATAGATGTCAGAGTTCCGAAATCCCTTGTGTAACTCCCCATATCATCTTTGACTAATGGTTCTTTTTAGTGTGTCCCAATGCTCCACGCTGGCAGCATTTTTTTTTTTTTTGGTTCCCAGTAAAGAGATAAAACAGCAAACTTTAAGAAAGAAATTCGAAAACAGCAGTGAATTGGGTTTGTTCACTTAATTCCCCAGCTTTTAGTCGTTAACCGTTATCGAAATCATTCAAGAAAATGGTGGGCTCATCCAATACCTAGACAGTAGGGCACTAGGACAACGACGACATCGAGAGGCAAAAGCCTCGATTTTCTTTTATGGAGTCGATGTATCGGCTAGTCCCTGTGGTTAATATTTCTGTTCTTTTAACTTGTCACGCAGGACTTCTACTGGGGCTCGCAGTTCGAACTTTATTTATTGTTTTAACGTAGGGATCTGAAAGTACGGAAGTGGCAAACTATCTAAAGGCTTTTTTTTCGATTATTTTGGTTGCTGAAATTCGTTCTTTGGAAGAAGTTGCTTGAGAAGGGGGTATTTCGTTGTTGGACGAGTAAGTTAAATATGGTGCGTATTGCACAGTTTCGTAGAAGAAATTGCTTAAGTTCTGCAGCACTAGTTCTGAAAGACGAATGCTCATGTCCAAAGGGATGGAATCTTTTCTGCCTGCCATGTCTGGCAACATGCGCTGCAGTTTTTGTAGAATTTCATCGATTTCGTTGTATTTCTTTTGTGCTGTGGTGGTTTCGCTAGAATTGAAGACCTTGTATTATATGAGATTCACCTCAGAAATGAAACCCATCATAACCATCGTTTGGCACACTTTTTTCATTCTACATGTCTACGTCTACATTCTACGTCTACATGATCTGTCATCACATATACTGTGAGGATCCCTGCACTTCTTGCAGCTCCGAAAATTTCGCGTGTTGTTCCGGCTCCTGCTTGAGGATTTCGTCTTCGTTATGAATGCCGTTGAATGCTAGTCAGTCGATTGCTCTTGCAATCTTGGAAGTATCCAAGCTAAGGTGTTTCCACGTGGATTGGAGGAGAGTGTTGGGTAGGGGGTCGTACTAGCGCTTTGGTTTCCCGGTCGACAGTATTACCAACCACTGGGCCACCCACTCCTCTTTGTGCAAATTAAGCTTGGAAAAATTTAGTGAATATGTAAGATTACCCAACATTTTGGAATATTATTTTTTGTGCTTTTCCCACATTTCGATCGACTATGTATTTCACGATTTCTCAGTGTAATGCATTTCTTTCCTTGTATTTTTGCTCTAAATAGAAATGGCTTAAGTTTAACCTATAACGCCCTGTCTGGGCACTATTGTGCCCATAACGAGTGTTTAATGCGCACCAGAATTTTTTAACGCCCTATGTGTAGCTAATAGTTAGACGAGTTTTATTTTTTCTCCACTTTTTTGGATCGTTTTTTCAAGATTTCGAGTCATCCAATACATCTTTCTTTTCAGTTTTTTTCTTCACATCATACCTAATCAAAAGGGTATCAAAATACTAGGAGTGAGAAAAGAAAAACCGTTTTCTACATCTAGTGGTATGCAATTAATCTATTTCCGATGAAGTTCACTGGCCGGTAATTTGACTAACAATTAAACACTACTTCGTTTTAGCTCCTATGCTCAGTGTATGGGTTGTGGGATACAAAACACCGAGATGGACTCAGCATAGGGTGCAAAATACTTCCAGGCGCTGACAGCAGTGTATTTGTACAATGGGTCATAGAAACACAGAGTAAATAGTAGCACTGATATCATCCATACCTATAGAACGATAGAGCGAAGTGTCTCCTACAATTCTCTCATGTTTACAGACTCCAAAACACTCCAGTTATTGGACAATTGTATTTTATTGTAAAAGAAAAAGAACAGGACGTCTTAAGGTGATGAAGAACTGCTCGTATTCCATTCGGAGAGTCACGCTAAACGACGCGTGTCAGTCATGAGTTAAAGTGTCAGCTAATTCTACTCTCCAATATCGTGACGTAAACAATTGGTGAACTGAGGTAATCCAGAGAACATGATTAAGAAGCTATTTCTTAATGTAGGGACTTCATTTCGGTACTAGTAAAATGCTTTTTTCACTTTTATTATTGATGTTCACTTCCTCCCTTCCCCTTCCCTTTCTGATTTTTCAATTCCTTCATTGCTTCTGCACATCAGCTTCGGAATTTTACGTCGCTGACTCAGAGATAAGTGTAGCTATCACTATTGTTACAGTTTTTGCGTTATCAACAAAATAACAATTTCAAGGAAGTTTTTCTGTAGAATGTTCACGATGCGTGTGAATTTTTCCTCTGTCATACTTCCAACGCATTGATTTCTCCAATGTTTAACTGTTTTTCCTGAAATGACTATTTTAATCCAATTCGTTGAAGCGTTTATGTTCACTTCTTCTCATCATTTTCCCTTTGTCTCCTCGTTTTGAATGCCCGCCTAATATTTATACATGCCGCCTTCCGCTTTTCACTTTTTTTCGTTGACTCGTGTTCCCGGAAAAAATGTGATGAGCGGTGTTCATACTGTTAGTAAAAATTTCGTTTTCACCTTTTTAACGTGTAAATGCACGTTTAGATAGATCCCATCTTAACAAGTAAACATTTGACCTTGCCGATTTCGAACTTGAAATACTTTAGAGGATTGAGCGGGCTCCACACGAATGTACGACAACATGGGTGCATTGCGAAATCCTGCTCTGTAAGGATCAGAGTACGTTTAATGATTCCAATGTATGCTTGCTTTTAGTTGACTTTTAAAGTTTGCTATCTGGTGAGAGGCGACGTATATTCACAAACATAAAGAATTCTATGCTCATTGACAATGTTCTGTTTCACTAAAATGATTTTCACTAGAAAAGAAAAACATACTGTAAATCCAGTAGAACGTATTCAGTTCTTGTTTCGATATAACGTTCATGTTTAGCTATGACATCTGCTCTTTGATCAGAACCTAGAACACCTGTGCAATCAATTCGAACGCCAGCCTACACGATCTTCTCGAGGCCCTAAATCAAATTCCACGTGATCATATGAACAACGAAAGCGAAGGACCAAGAGTAAGAAGTTTGATAAATGTTATATATATATGACACCACTTAGACAAAGTTCTCAAATATAACGTGAACCCTGCCACTTTTTAAATTCGCTATTGTACACCTGTCATTCATACAGGTAGGCTCACGTGTAGGTTGAAGTGCGGTTGAAGATTCTGTGGACTTCTGTCCTCGTTCAACTAGCGAATGCCGATTGCGTGCGGCTTTCTTTAAAAACATGAGTTTGACGTTCTAGAGCTTTTTTGGGTCTTCGCTTTAAGTGGTTGATAGTTACTGTGGATTGATGGTGTGCAACCTTGCGACTAAGATTGTTACAAAATGGCATCGATATTTTCAATTCGTATGCATCAAGAACAGTTAATCAGATTTAATACTAATGCAGTTTACATATCATCGAGGCTCTGAGTGACTAAGCCATTCAATTTCCAATCGTACTTGATACTAGAAACTTGAATGGCCCATCCTTGGTGGTTGTGCGGGCCCCAGCGTAACCTCCATTTTTCGGAGATTTGTTGGTTAAGCCATTGTGGTTCACTGGAATCCCGAGGTCAACGTGGCCAAAGTCTGCCCCAGGTCTTCACCACCACAGGCAGTCGCAGCCCTTGTGGATCAGAGGGAGATTTGTCACCATGCGACTTTGATACCTGGACGGTGGTGGGTCCTGGTATTGGTTTACTCGTAGCTAGGCTTCCTGATGGAAACGCCGGATTCCTTCTCAGCTTGGGAGACCTTGCCAGGGGATGAATCCGCCGTTGTACATTGCAGTCCGACACCTAGGAACACCTCCCAGCCACGGTGAGGCAGGAAACCTCTGGGAGGATTTCCAGTTATAACAGAATAATCATGAAAACCATCAAGATAGTCGAAAGTCTTATTGAAATAGGATGAATATTTCATGTTAAATTCCAGATTCTTGCAGTGCCCTCAATCGGTCTATGGTGAAGTCTTATAACCACTCATTAACAAAGTTGATTGATGCGGCAAAATACTTGTGGTGTTCGTTTTCTCATTCTCTCTCCATTAGTACGAGATCCTTCTACTGGGAGTTCGGATATACTCCTTGTTTAATTGAATGATTACTGGCATCTGCTTCTCGCCAGTATTATGACAGTATTATGAAGACAATTTAAAACAAAATACTATAATACGAACGATAACATAGGCTATCTAAATCATAACGAGTTGTGTTATACTCATATCTTTCAATCATTTGCACATTTAGCAGATAACTCCAGAAACAAAAGAACTCATTTTATTACGGTGCATTCGGAAGAGACGAAACAGGTATCATCTTCAACGGGAATCTGGTTATGGACGTCGTCTCATCCAACCTCTACACACATGGATCAGCTAGGTGTCTACGACTCCGAAGTCACGTATGTATACCGAGCTTGATCAACATTGTTGCGAACGCCTTAACATATCATAACGACGAAGACGAAATCGAATACTTTCATACGTTATGTCTATGTTTAACATCGATAAATTTAAAGGAAATCAAAAAAATAATAAGGCTTTCGACATTGATCAAACCCTGAGGGATGTGCCATGTACTCCATTTCATCAATCATCGTTAGAGGTGAGTGACGGCACATTGACTTGCGGTGACTTGCTGCTGTGCTAAATTAGTGTTCCTATCTCCCCCGACAAGCCTGGTACCAGTATGCCGATGCCGGTGAAGTGGAAGGTCAGCTGAGCCCGGGGTGCTGGACCAAACCAAGGACTTGTGCCCTCACTGAGAAATAACAGCCATAAACCTAGTGTTGTGCTTCGGAATCATAACGCAAACCTCACCTCTAAAATTAAGAATTTGATGTTCTATATACTTTTTTAATCTATTCATAATGATATAGAGACAACTTCGGTTATGTTTTATTGAACTCGTTGAAGCGAAATCCTTAATCGAGCAATCAATAACACATGACTATCACTTTAGCACTGCTACTGTCTATTATTTTGTTTGCTGTCGATATTTTTCTTTCTTGTCCTTGAAATCCGTACTTTAGTGTGCTGATAATTTGCCGATCAATACCTAAAAAGTAAACCAGTCTTTCTTCTTCAATGCAGATTTACGTGGATCACCACTCATGTCACAATACGAACTTACATGGTTAGCTGTTAGCTTACCAATGAAAGAAACACTAGGTGATTCGTCTTACTGGCTATTTCATTCAGAATCTGATGCTTTATATGCGATTTTATTTCGTTTTTAAGCAGACCGGTAGATTGCTCCTAAATTTATACCTCTCATTCTCAGACCTGGTGCGGCGCGGTGGTCAGACGCTCTCTGCAATGCACATGAGATCGTTCCCCTGCCCAGGTTCACCAAGCGTTCCATCTCTCTGAAGTCGGCAAATTGGTGCCAGAGTTGTCTGGGAGGATAGCAGCACTGGCTTGACACATCGGTAGGCCACCGCAAGTCATTGTAAAGGCCAGATATGCATCCATTCACCTCCAAACGGTGCTTAATGAAGTCGAACGCATTGTTCACCCCCTCAGGGATTGATTGACACCAAGATTGTTATCCTTTATCCTTTATTTCATTCAAAATCTGGTGCTTTATATGCGATCCGACTTCGTTCTTAAACCGACTGGTGGATTGCTCCCGGATTTATATCCTTCATTGTCGGGCCTACTCAACTGGTTTTTTTTGAATGGTCCGCTAGCACCAATACATGTAGTTACTAAGACCTTTGATCGGATAGCTTACATGGTGTTTTGCACAATGTTACCTACTGAAACCCTTGCAGGTGTTCGCTGGACGCTTGGCTCAGCTGGTGGCAGGTCCCGCAACGAATTGCGTACGATATATGTCATTACACATTACGTTCTCAACATGTCAAATCCTGTTTTCTTCCACTGGTTGTACAACGTAATTTCACCGAATAAACATGTTCTATTTAGTAGTTTAATTGATCGACGTTCCTTTAGCGTATGGTCGCTTAGCCGTTCTTTCTTTACAGCTGTATCGCTTGTTCATTTCTTCAGAGAAAGTACTGTGCAGTAGTATGTCTTTTCTCTATTTTAAACGTTAAAACTCTTCTAATTGGCCGTTGAATGTTGAAGAATCGCTTAGATGGTGGGTTTTTTAAGATCAGGGTTATCTTGTCCCATTTATGCGATGGTCCCACTGATGACGGGGTTTTTTATTCGGCCAAACAGCTGAGCTCTTTGACTGATCGCATTTCTCCCTACGCAATATATCAGTTTCATCTTTATTCCAGAAGCGCTTAGGATTTTGAAACGTTTGTCACTGATAAACCACCTTTTGCCGTAACATTACTATGAACTGTTTTGGAAGAAACTGTAAGATACTTGTGTAGATCAGTGTACTTTTTCCAAAGCAGTACCCCTGATTTGATCAGTGTTCAGTACGCGGAAATACTTGCGATGGATATTATATGAATCTAACGTCTTTTTGTTCTTTAAGCGAAGAAGAACACACGACTTCAACCTGTTCAACTGGCAATGGGCAACGTACACGGCGCTCCAACAAGTGAGTTCTTGAAGAGTTTTCCATCATTTTATTCATTTTGAGGTGAGCAGTGGTCCGTTGAGAAGCCAGTTCAGTACACTACAAAGCAGTGCTATACACAGGACTGAGTCAGTCCAGAGCCATGCAGTAGCAGTACTTACTTTGTTTCACGCAAATTTCCCAACCTGATAGAAGTGAGATTGTGTGAGAATCCCCAATCATTGATTAGATCAAACAATTCCCACATCTGGCTATGTATTAAATTAGGTCAAAATCTCTTTCGAACGGTGCGGGAACATTCGGCGGTACTCGGACGGTGGTCAACGTCCGTTCCTATGCGTCGCCCCAGTGCCGTCGTCGGATTGATCTTACGTATTTTCCGTTTTTTCTTCTTTTTCCTTTTGATAGAGGTATCTTGGATTGTCCTCCTGAACATTCGGCCATGTACTGTCCGGGTGTTTTCAGTATAACGGACTTAAAACCAAGTATCCGTAGCACATTCCAGAAGACCGTATGTACCTAGCGCCGTAGGTGTACTGACAGTTGAAGCTTTAATATTAGCGTGTTTTATTTTGGCATAGCTTTAAGAAGGACGCATTCGAAATAGCATTTTTCATTCGAAGATGTTACGATGAAAAAGGTAATGTCGAACTTCAATTTCTGAAAAGTGTGACCGATAACCCTGGTGTTCTGATGCTTTTCGCTATCGACTAGACCGTCTCTGCTTCCTGCTAAGTGTTCACTCAGCTGAGCTGCACACTGCATATATTTCACGTGAAACGTCATTTCAATCAGGACGAGAGGTTAGATACGAGGGATAAAGTGTCAGGTGAAAATACCGGACGCCTCGTTCACCACCACCACCTTGGCAACACCAATGCTTAGTCTGGTGCTAGCGCAAAGCGAGATCCGTCTATCAAATTTATTTTGTCCTCAGTTTAAGCTTCACTTACATTCCTTCGTTTATTTTAATAGTCGATAACCTAGTTCATTTACCTCACTGAGCCTTGTGACCGCAGTGTCTTGCTCTCAGTTCCTCTGATTCGTGCAGTACTGTTAACCTTTTTTCGTTTGAGGTCACACCATAAATAATGGAGTTGTATAGACGTAAATATGAACGTCGAATAATGGGTGAGTTTAGATGTCTGGTGAAGTAATATATAGCGAACCTCATCCTTAAAGCATTCTGAAGGCGTAATTTCTTATAACTAGCGAAAACTTGCAAGTAGTACTGTTGTAACTTATTGTTAGCACATTTTCATCACTTTACTTCATATTTGCTAGCTACTGAAATCATGGGCACTGAGGCAAAGGCTCTTGTGGGTGGTAATCCGCTTTCACCCTCCTTTTTTCTCATTTAACAAGTATAATCTGTTTACACCATTTTTTAGGTGACCATCGTGCAATAAACACAACCCTTATGAGTTCCTACTTAGTCTGGTAAATTTTTCCATGTGTGCCTGGTAGAATGCTGTACACATCTCACTTTTACTTACTCCTTACAGACGTTGCAAATAGTCAGTTTGCTAAATAGAGCTAATGGGATCACAGCGGATTGCCTACGTTTCGAAGAGTGTTATAGTAAACTTTATTATCTAACTTTTTTTCTTTATTTTACTAGGGGGGCGTTTGGCGCAGTGGTGCAACACACGTGGAATCGATCCCCACGCCCATGGCCCACCAAGCCTTCCATCACTCCAGAGTCGGCAAATTGGTACCAGACTTGTATGGGTGGATAGCAGCACTGGCTCGACACATCGGTAGGCCACCGCAAGTCATTGTAAAGGCCAGATATGCATCCATTCATCTCAAAACGGTGCTTAATGAAGTCGAATGCATGGCGCATTCCTCTGGGTATGAACGACGCCGATGGCTTTATCCTTTATTATCCTTTATCTTACTGCTTACTACAATTTTTCACGGTAGGGTATTATGGGGAATACAATCACAATGATGAGGAGATATTTGCAAAACTTCGGACCACGGGGATTTGGGATAGAGTTGAGCAGGAGCTAAACGAAGGATCCGCATAGTGTGTTGCTGAACGCATTAGCCCCCGAAAACGGTAATATCGTGTTCGATCTCCACCGTACACGTCTGCGATCCGAAGTTTTGCCAATATCTAAGCATCATTTATATATTTCACTTAATTATTTCGTTTGTTGAACCAAAGGATATCGACAATATTCATAAGAATTTCACACTACTGCGACACCGCTTTGTTTATTCACAGTTCATAAGAACAAAGATGAATGTAAGAAGTGGCTGTGTGCTGGAAATTGTATTTTGCCGTGAACTAACTATTCGACATTTGGTTTAAAAGGGTCTTATCACCAAAATCGATATTTGTTCTTTAGGAAACTAAGTTTGCGGTGCAGCTTAAAAACTTATGGCTCAAATTTTTTGCGCAGTGGCGCTTCAGGTCATATTGAAACCCTTGCTTGTAAGCCACTGGCGCGATAACTATACAGAGAGAAAGATTTTAACTTTACTAGTTCTTCAACGTCTCTTAAAACTACATGAAGTCACATGTTTTTAAATTATTAAGCTTACACGAGGTTGACAAAGATGTTTCTCGACTCGGATCATCGGCTCTGATGAAGAGGAAGGCGTCGAACGTTGACCGAAATAAATATCTTTATCAATCTCGTTTAAGCTCAGCAATTTGAATACATGTTGGTTATTTTGCTACCGAGGTTAAATGGCGTTCGGTTTGAGAATCATATGAAGTGAAACAAAACTAAAAATAGACAAAGCGAAGAGGAGATGGTAAATAGTCGCTTCCCGTTATATGCACACCTGGTTTCTTAACATGATTATAAACACTTTATAGATTTGGGTCGACACCTTTACAAGTCACATCAGCTGAAGCGAAACCATAAAACTGAATTGGTCCTACTCGTAACTACTGCATAATCCCTTAGAACCAAGCAATTGGGATCAGCTAGCGATATTTGGGCTTCTAAGGATCTACATGTTTTTCATTATTCTTATACGTTGTCATTTGTTAATCCGGAAGCAAAAATCCCGCACAAATGTTCCTTTGCAAAATCGTTCGACTGAATCTTTGCTCGAAAGGCCGTTCTTTGTGAAGCGTAGGCATCACACTATGATCGATCGGTCAGTGTGAGGGTTAAAGTCTTCGAAATCAGTCCATGACTGAGGAAGTGTTCAAATATTTTCGAATAAATTCATAGGCTTTTTTGATTTTAGATATGGTGGATTCGTTATCGGGTCTTGCTGGCATCAGTGTTAATCAGGGTATGTATATCACTGGTTTAAACATGGTAGTAGATGAGGTTGAACTTTTAATTCACGTTTTTGTAATGGTTTCATCCTTCTCGTAAATGTTTTTCTGGTGATTTCGAAGCATTTTTTCA
This sequence comes from Angiostrongylus vasorum, assembly GCA_018806985.1. NCBI lineage: Eukaryota > Metazoa > Nematoda > Chromadorea > Rhabditida > Metastrongylidae > Angiostrongylus > Angiostrongylus vasorum. Next base: position 148,150 of record JADANN010000092.1, on the reverse strand, counting down.
CTTCAATGTGAGATTTTAGCGCTGATATGTTATTGATAGCCCATTGTTGGCAGCTTTTAGGCACTCAAGATACAAGACTTCCTCAACTAGCGTTCCACTCGGTACATGGCCAGAACGTTGTTTTATTAAATGGTATGTCGTTTATTGTATACTAAGTGTTTTAGAAGAAGTCTTCACTAAGGAGAGATATTCTTAGGCGGTCGAGTAGCAAGACGAAAGGAGAGCTTCTGTAAGGGGCTTGCGTTTTCCAATAGGTGGGTTTACGTTTTTCGTTACTACAACTGGGTTACCAATAATATTGCCATGTTTTCATTACTATTGTGTTCAAGTATAGGAATTATTGTTATTTGTTTAGTGAATGTCTTGGCCATTTTTGAATTAGGTTATATTGTTTCGTATAACGAGAACTTAATGAGCAAGCGTTCGGTTGATCTTTTTCCCCATAATTTTGTTTCTCCAGTAGTTGTTCTACGTTGAGGCCCATTTCTATAAATGAGAACGTGTGTATTCGTCTAACCGAGGTGTCAACGAGTTGGTCAGGTGTTCTGAGGTTCGGTGTCACGAATGTGGATCCAGAATCTTACAGGAATGTTCAAGTGCCCAAGTGAGCTTTCTACCTACTTTTTTTGTATTTCAAGAGACTATTTTTTAGATGGGCTAACGTTATGTGAGCTGAATTTTCACAAGATTTCACCTTTTTTATTCTTTTGTTTGGGCTTAAATAGATTGTGTGTACTAAATATCCATGTTCTTAAAGGTTTGCTTGTCCTGATCTTACTTCAAAGGAGGGATTCTGGGCGAAGGCCCTCCCTGAGCGGTACTCTGTAGAGGGCAATATTCTACATTTCTACATTACTCATTCTGGTGATCTTTATTATGGTGTAAATGGAGTGCATAAGGTAAGCTTTTAAAGGTGCTGACTCTCTTTCTTACTATTCATCATTGCTAGTTTTGCTAGTTTTACACTTTTTTCAGGGTGTGTTTTTGATAGGAATCAATGTTTCTTTGCCAATATGGATCATTGTGGACATTTACGGCAATAGCGTAGCGGTCGAATTTGTCGGTATGTCCAAATTGCTTAGGTAGTTTTTAGTACACAGATAAAGAGAATGAATTACCAGTATTCGTTGTTTTAAGAGTGTCTTTGAAATTAACTTTTTATATTGCAAAGTAGGCCAGGTGTAGCGCAGTTGTCGGAGGCGCCCTGCAATACACATGGGATCGATCCCCGCACCCCAGGCGGCTCATCAAGCTTTTCATCCCTCTGAGGTTAGCAAATTGGTACCAGACTTGTCTAGTGGGATGGCAGAACTGGCTCAATACATCGGTATGCCACCGCAAGTCGTGGCATAGGCCAGATATGCATTCAATCACTTCCAAACTATACGTAGTTATGTCGAATGCATGGCGCATCCCTCAGGGACTGATCAAATTGATCAACGCCGAAAGCTTTATCCTTTATGGTAAAGTAGTAGTACTTGGTTGCCTATTCTTAAAGGTTTCGGAACTATTCCAGCCCTTCTGTTGATTTTTCTTTATGTTCTTTTTCTCAGATGGATTAGAACGAGGTGATCTTGTATCATGCGCTACATAGAGGACTGTTCACATGGCAACTAACACATGTAGTAACCGCACCTCTTTTAGTTTCAAATGAATATTGGAATGCTTTGTAACAATCATGAGTTCGAAAAAAATTGTGAGTTGTCATTTGTCACAATTGGAAGTGTCACCTTCTTTATCACCTTACTTGGTTATCACCTAGCAAATCTTCATGGTAAAGTTCTTTTGATATGCTTGAATCAGGATCTATATGAGGAAGAAGAAATAATCAGAAGGTCCTATAGTAAATTCCATTATTCTTTTGATGCAGTAGTGAGAATCTAAGGATAAGCGTATGCATTGTATAGTCAAAACGAACAATTTACGCCACTCTTTTTTATCTTTACTCTTCTCGTTCCCTATTTTTCAAAAATAAAAAATTGAGTAACAGCTTCAAATTTTTAACCTTTTTCTAAGAGCGGGTGCGGCAACAACACTTATTAACGGCGTTTTTGACTTCGCGGTGTTGTTCGACGAAATCCGGTTTGTACGTTCGCCCTATTGTTCGAGAGAGCCTTGACGAAGAAAAGAGCGTAAAAAATATGGGATGGAGAATATTTTAGTTTCGCTAGAGTAGCAAGATTTCCATTTTATCAGTAACATTTACTATGAGTTGAGATATTCGTGCTTGTGTTCCAACACATTCGGGACTATGTGCATTGGTTTAAATGCATGTGATCCAAAAGGAATGACAGCCTACAAATGCGGACCAGCATGTCTGTGCTCATACTGATCTTTATTAATTGGACTAGAAATAGTTGGTTTTCCCTATGCAAAGTGCAAGTGCTTCTACTTTACCAGGATTGAGTTCTCATTTATTTGAGCTCAGGAAAGGTATTCTTCGCTTTTCTTTCCACTGAGGATTTTATTTTGAACATGAAGGCAACTGAACAAAGAGGATTTCGTTCAGCATAACATTGCAATGTTTCGCAATTGGTCATTTGGTAAGTGTAAAGCTTCGTAGCTAAGCACTGTTTGAGTTTTACAGCTTCAATTCTTACATGTGTAGTCGAACAGGGACAATGATTTAGAGTTTTATCTTGGTTTACTGAAGTGGATGTCGTCCGTTGTCATATAGTTTGGGACTTCAATCGTGCATTACACCTTGGTTGGAAAATAGATCGTTTTTATTCTGTAGAGGAAGCGCAGGATAATGACAACGATCTCCCTGCTCCTTTGTTAATTCGTGCTGCAAGCATCTATCGAGCCTTTTTTACCTTTTGAATGTCTTCCATATAACAAATAACTGTTAAATCGTGAATCTTGATTCATTCTGCAACTTTAGAGTAGTTTTTGGTGGAACAGCTTCATTCGTCGGATTCGTATGGTCGTGGACAACTGATGATAGGCGTCCACGACTCTCCCCCTCATGAAGGCTCATATCTCCGGTACGAAACTTGGAATATTCTGTGCACCTTAGGTCCAGATGCCCTTCTGTGGTCCTTCCGTTGATGGATTTTCACTTTGTCGGAGTTGTTGCTGTCGCTTTGTGTTGGTGTTTGAAATCATGAATCGAAACTGTGCAATTTTCGTGCGTTAAGGGTAATCCTTTGACACCGGTTTCTAATTACAAAATGCTTATCATAATGTTCCTTCTGTAGGAAATTATTGAGGACTTTGAAACTGTAAATATCATCAGACTAAGCAAGTAATAATTGCCACGGTTTTTCTCATTTTTTTTTTTGTAAATTTCGCGATGACAAACAGGGTTTTTCTACACAGAGTCCAATACATGCTGCGTTTGGGGAAAAATTTTGCCGTTGTACCATACCGTTTGCAATTATGTTAATGAGATTCTATAATAAGAGAGGAAAGCACTAAATCGATGAAAAAATGCGTAATTTCTTTCCTGTAAAGCAAGTACACTTTCTTCACAGATCCGTCAGATTTCCATGTGCCACGATCCTCCTCAACAGCTCCTTGTACAATTACCGCCTGTAACCCGCGCCATGAACCAGCGTCTGTCGAACCGCCAGTAACACTTCATCAAGAACTGCAAGCTGCTTCCAGCAGTTGTGAGTGTACTTGTGCACTTTTTGTACACATTTTTTGTGTTTGTATACTTCTATGTTCTTATGAACTGCCTTTGTTGAGCAGATGCGAGGTTGGTATAAGTTGTCGTTGTTGTTGTTGCTGTAGTCCCACTTGCAACAGCACGGCTTTGAAGAAGGCGAATCATCCAAACGTCGACCATTAACCAACAGCAACAACTTACACCAACCTCGCATGAGCTCAACAATGGCAGTTCATAAGAACATATAAGTAAATAAGTCGATTATTTATACCGAGATTTATGGAAAATCGGTCGTTTGAGTTATTTTTGTACACAAGTGGTATAACTGTACTTGCAGCTTCATCGGGCTTTGAATGCCTTCGTTTTCATCAAGTGACTGGTCGACATATTTCTCTTAATGCTATGCGAAATATTGCAACTCGATGCGATAGTGAATATTCACAGGGTTATGTATTCTCAGAGCGACCTATTCGTAACAACGAAAAAGTGGTCATAGAGGTTCGACGTTTTCACATGTTACTCTGTTTAAATTTCACAAAGCAATATTTAACACCTTTAGCCCCTTTGGATAAATAGTGTCATGTTGACCTCGGCACAATTTAGTTTTATTGATATATCAAGCACGGGTTAGGTTTTTCTTCGTTTTTTGATAACGGTGAAAGTGTGTTGTTCGGTCACGAGCATAGACTTTCTCTTGCTTTTGAATCAGCGTAAGGTAAATTTTGAAAAAACGAAGAACAGGGTATTAAAATGTTTGGAAGTATGCTACATTAAACTATAATTGGCCTAGTGGTGGGGGGAAGATTCTTATTTGACGTTTGTATACCAAATTATTTTTATTTAAAAGTCTTACGGAGCAATTTGAATAACTTGGATGAAATTTACTCCGCACTACGCTTACTCTCTATTGAATGATGAGAGGTGATCGGTGTTGTTTTCATATGCGTTTTTCATAAACGAGTAGGTGCGTATGCAAAAATAAAACTTGATTAAATTCACAAAATTTAGACAACGGGCCATATCGAACCACGATTACCCTTTCCGGGAGCTCGCGTACTACACATTACATTATTGAACCCCTTGCTTTGCGTTTCTCTAAGCTACTTTTTTAAATGGGTTCAATGCCGATTTGTGCTTCCCAGACCAACTCCGCTGACGAGTGATTGCTGGTAGCAGCGTTAGGTAGAATACTAGCTGACAGAAACGGAAATCATGAGCCTTCGTGGTGCAGTGAGTAATGCGCAAGCTCCCAGAAAGGGTAATGGTGGTTTGATCTGATCAACTGAGGTCCTTGCTTTGTGTTTCTCCCAAGGGACCTCAGTAGTGCAGTGTGTAAAGCAGTGGTGTAGTGTGTAATACGCGAGCGCCCGGAAAGGCTAATCGTGGTTTGACCTGGCCGAGGGACCAAGTTTTGCGAATATCTCAGCATCATTGTGGTTGTATTTCACATCATATTCTGCCGTGAAAAATTATAGTAGGCAGCAAATAAAAGGTTGACACTGGATTAAGTTGTCAGCTTTGTTGCGTTATTGTTCTTCTGTTAGTCACTAATGAATGAGTGTGAAATATTGTTCGAGAAATATTTCTGTGATCAAGTTCATATCGTAGCCTTAATTTATGAGTAGAAAATCTTTTTCAGAGCACATAATATCTCCTTCCACATTCTGGCAAAGGTTTTTTTATTGTTATATTTGCCGTATTTAGAGCAATTTGTTCTCACTGAAATTTAGTAAAAGCGTCTATAGACAAGTCATGCTGAAAGTATGCTTTGAACATATATGGGCCTGTGAACTGCACGTTTCAGTCATCGTCCCTGTCTTGTTTGCTAGAAACACTAATTTTTGCAGGGTAGTTACCGTTCAAAAATTATACATTGGAGGCCTTGCATTTGGCGTGACGTGTTGCGATCCGTCTACACTGAGGCCAGCAGACCTCCCTGATAACTCATCGGATTTAGTCGAAATGCCCCAATACTGGGTGGGGATCAAAGATATTGCCTTACAACCTCCAGTGAACACTGTCCTTAGCTTTTGGATTACTGATGCGGGTACGTTTAATGCGAAGATTTTAAGCTTTTGTATTATTGTCACCTAATGTTGAACAAAGTTGAGATATCAGAAGCTCTCGATCTAAATCACATGCTCGAGCTTGACTTGTGACAAACACATCATCTTTAAAATCACATGAAAATGCAGTTACGTTTTCCTTGTATTCCCAAATTGTTTTTTCAACGGATTTAAGTAGACAGTACATAAATACAATTCATGAATGTATGGTACGATTTTTGGTTTACTTACTTACTTGGATATTTGGATGACCCGTCCTCACTTGTTGTGCGGACCCCAGCATAATCTCCAATTTTTCGGAGTTTTGCTGGTTTGGCCATTATGGTTCTCTGAAGTCTCGAGGTTAGCCCAGCCAAACTCTGCCCCAGGTCGTCATCACCACAGGCACTCGCCGCCCTTATGGATCAGAGGGAGATTTGCCAACTATGCGACTAGTTTGATACCAGGACGGTGGTGGATCCTGGTATTGGTTTACTCTTAGCTGGACTTCCTGATGGAAACGCCGGTCTCCTTCTCAACTTGGGAGACCCTGCCAGGGGGATGCATCATTTTGCTGTACATCGCAGTCCCACTCCCAGGAACACCTCCCAACCACGATGAAGCGATGAACCGGTGGGTGGGTTTTTTGGTTTAGCTTTTAGTCGCTTTATCACGTTCTCCATATGCTACCCAATCATCTGATAAGATGGACGATTGGTACCCTGTATCGCTATCAACGTACTGGTGAAAATTAGTATTGTGTTAGTTTACCGCGTATTATTATTTTGACATTGTTTGTAATTTCATGCAATTGTTGATATTTTAGCATAGTCAAATTTCGAAACTTTGAAGAACTTCTATGCTTGAAGTAGCTCCAGATATCGGTGCTGTGTTTAGGGACTCTGAAAAATGCTTTAAATCTCTCTGGCACTTTGTCAGTTCTGTCGAGAATTGTTCAAATTTTAGTTTCCGGCTATCCGAAAAAAAGCGACGTTTTACTACGTCCTTGTTTGAAGTACCAAGAAAATATGAATTGTAAAGTACACCATATCATGTTCTTTGTTGGTGTTTGAACGAGACATATCCCGATCTTTTATATAGGAATGCCTCCGAACTCCTTTTTATATTTGTTGTTGCTTTTGTTTTTTTTAAATATAAACATAGATAAATCGACGACCGGATGTCGCGTAGAGGTTAAGGAAAAAGGAAGTGCATGAACATTTGACTATGGTTGTCACAATGAATCTCTGCTATTTTACGCATGGTGACGTAGATTTACGTAATTTCTTCGCTTTGCTCATTCCTGTTTAGTTCAGAAATGGTTTCAAGATTTATATCTCTTCTATACGATATCTAGTTTTCTAGTGGGATCTTTGTATTAAGTAGGGTTTTTGTAGAACTTTTCAAAATATATCTTATCTTGAAGCGATGGTTTCATCTTCATTGCAACTGGGGCTTTCGTAGATTACGAGCATAGTGAAATCAGGGGATGACCCGTTCTTTTTATGAAGTTGTAATTAAAATGCATGGGCCCGGTGGTGTTTGTTAAGTTTATTCAGCGCTTTCTCGTGTTAGGAGCGGTTATGCAAGCAGAGTAGTTTTTACCAGTTGTCATAGCAGTAGGGCTCCCAGGCGGCCTGGGAGAAACCCTTGGTTTTTAGATGCTTCGGAATGGATTTGTAAAGAGGAAGAGTGGTCTCATACAAGTAGCAGTATGTTGCAGAGGTCAATTTCCGTGAGAATGACCAGTACTCAGGTTTCGGAATTTAGGCATTTACTTATCACCTATCATCTGTCCGCCGAACGAGCAGATTCTCTCTGAAATCTTGCGATAACGGGGTCAAGGTGTACCCAGATTTTTTTTTTCAATACAGCGCATACACTGGCCTTCTGGATCATCGGGAGCTTCCTAGAGCAGTATGATACCGAGGGCCGGTGCGAGGTCGAATTGCGGCCGGATTTGCTACTCCACTACTTAGGTCGATATATATATATATATATATATATATATATATATATATATATATATATGTACATATAAATGTTATAGTTCTCAGTGTTTGTTATATAGATATTTTCAAGCTGTTTGCTTATTTACTATTGTTTTAGGTGAGGTGAAATTTGAAAAGGACCAAAATGTCGCTCGTACTGTCCTTCACGTTGATAATTCTCTTCCTCTATACATGTTTTTCGACGTTTACGGTTCTACTCAAGCAATCAAATTGCGTGGTAAGATGTTTTCGTTGTCCATTTTCAATGCAACTTTATGAATAACATAACAAGTTTTGGTACTTTTAGGATGTAAATCGGTTTCACGATCTCATTCACCACTGCCTAGACCTAGATCATCGACCTCCGCGCCTACACGGGTTGCACTTCCGCCACTGCCAAACATGATTCCAAGGTAGTGTTAACATTAATGTCTTGGTTTGTAGTTAATGACGAGCAATTCTGCCGGGACAGTTATTGTATTGGAACTTGTTGGATTCAGTGGACGATGTTAGCGTGGACCGAAGGTTACCTACTTGGATACTTGGACGGCCTTTCTTCTTTGGTTGTGCTGACTCCAGCATATTCTCCGTTTTTCGGAGTTTTCCTGGTTTAACCATTCTGTTTTCCTGGAGTTCCGAGGTCAATCTGGCCAAACTCTGCCCCAGGTCGTCACCACCCAGGCAATCGCCGCCCTTGTGGACCAGAGGGGAATTTGCCACCATGCGACTAGTTTGATAACGGGACGGTGGTGGGTCCTGGTATTGGCTTACTCTTAGCTCGGCTTTCTTATGGACCGAAGGTTTTTAGTTAGAAATGTGAAAAAAAAGTACTGTTCGAATGTTTTCAGATTTTTTAACGTGGTAAAACTACAAGAAGATTATTGTGGATGGTTTTCAAACCAGGATTTCTCTTCCTACTGCAGCTCTAGTTTCAGTAGATCTCTAGAACATTTCTCCGTACTAAGTTTTCTGTCGGTCATCCATCTCTTATCTTTTTTTCCTGGGCCATTATGAGGTAGTTAGTCCGATGCTTTTGAATGATAGATTTTTCGTCAAATTTCGTATTCTCCGGAGCCTTTATGAATCATCACCTGTATCACCTGTAGCCCCCCTTTGTCGTCGAGTGACTCGAGCGGGCCCCTTGATCGTCGAGTGACTCGAGCGGGCGCCAGTAAATTTCCATTTTTCCCTGTCGCGTGCATGAGTAGCCCGGTGGGTTCTGCTCGCTCTAGTGACTCGTTGAGCATCATATCTTTCTTCTAGGCTTTTTAGTGAAGAACTGTGACCATCGGAGCGGTGGTCTTCATGCAGTGCGTTTAACATCCCGAGGAATCCAGTCACTAACGACTCTTCTCCATCGATTGTCATCCATACGCATTACGTGTCCGGCCCACCTTATCTTCGACTGCTTGGCGTGCAAAACGGCGTCTTTAATTTTGATCGTTGACGCAGGTCGGAGTTTCGGATCCCCTTCCCTTACTTGCGTGATCCGGGATACTCCCAGCGTCGTCCTTTCGACTGCGCGTTCAATAACGCTGAGTGATTTTTCATTCTGTTCACGAAGCAACGACGTTTCTGACGCAAGCGTTAACGCAGGAAGTACCGTTGAGTCGAAAAAGGTGGGCACGGAGTCGGGTGTTCTTTGTTCTCCTCACTACATCCTCGGTGCTGTTGAAAGCTCCCCCAACCCGTTCGTTTCCTTCTGCTCTGCTCTGGAGCTAAGTCGTTCATCATGTTAATTTCCCAACCTTCATAGATGTAGCGTGGAGCATTCATCGGAGATACTGGTTTCGTTGAGCGTGAATGGGGCGCACGTAACCAATCCGTTCCTCATGAACATCGTTTTTGTGAGATTTGGTCGAAGACCAATCTTTCCACATGCTTGATCAAAGTCGGCAAGCATTCGTTCCGCTTGGCTAACGTTTGGATCTTATAAGGACGATGTCATCAGTAAAGCTAAGATGGTGTAATTGCCGACCACTGATTTTCACTCCCATATTATCCCGTTCCAATGTTCGGATGACGTTCTCAAGGTTGGCGGTGAATAATTTTGGCGCGATGGTGTAGCCTTGCCTAAACCCTCTTTTGACGTCGATGGTCATATCGTTGTAGAATGGTGATATCCTGGTTGCGAAACTTTCGTACAACTCACGAAGAATTTTTTATGTACTGAGTAGGGCTTCCATGACTGCTTCTATCTCAATTGAGTCAAAGGCCTTCCGTAAATTGATGAAAGTGAGACAGAGCGGTCTTTTGTACTCTCGCGGGACTTCAATGAGCCTTGTTATCGTGTGGATGTGGTCCATCGTACTAAATCCGTCTCGAAACCCAGCTTGCTCACATGGTTCTCCTTCGTCCAGTGTTTTGTCAGTCCTGTTCAGGATGAGTCGAGTGAAACGTATGTAGACGACAGACAGCAAGTAGATAGGGCGATAGTTGCCGATGTCGTGGAGGTCACCCTTATTGAGCAGTAGCACGGTCTTGCTGATGTTCCACTGAGTAGGGACCTTGCATTATGCATTATATGAGTCATATTTACATCAAACCTGTTCAATCTAATATTGCTGGTAGGAAATCGATGACCGTTCTTATCGTTATGAAGTGTGTACGAAATTTTATGTGATATATTTGTCACTTACATTGTTGTGTTCACCAACTTAAAGTTATTTGTTTTCCTATAGTATATTTTCTTAACATTTATTGACAAGGATGTAAGGCTAAAGCAGCCCTACTCGTACTAACACGGCCCTGAAGAAGGCGAAATCGCCAAAACGTCAGCTGTCGATCTAATGGTTGTTTAAATGATATGCTTACATCATGGAAATCGCATCGTTTTGCTTTACGTTGTTCATTGTTGCAAATACGTAACAGTTGAAAATCGAAATATCATAGCATAGGCCAAAGAAGGGCTCCCGAAAATGAGAGTTTTCACGATGGAAAGAGTCGCCGATGTATACCAGCAGTTGAAGAAAACCACGAAAGCGTATAACCAAGGCCAATCACAAAAAATTACCTAGCGGGTAGTATAAGAATTCAAAATTCCAATCCTTTTTCGTTTAGGTAACATTAGAAAGGTGAAAAAGGTAGTGTGTGCCGCATAAATAAAACGGATGGCGGCGACGTCTTCTTCATATATTTGTCCTGCACTTCTTCTACACAGAAAAAAGGGGACTTCTCTAACGCATTGTGAAATGCCAATCAGTGACGTTCTGTTTAGTAAGGACTGAAACTAAGCACTTTCTGAAGTAACTTCCATTAAGAATTGGCCATGATGACTTTTTTGTTTTCGGCGGAGAGGTGTCATGTAGTACTGATTTATATCATTTCATTTCCGCTTAAATGTCAGCCATTAATTTCCCGTCTGCCATTTTTTTCGTAAACTGAAAAAAAGGAAAAAGTTTTAAGCATAATTTTGTCACAATAAGTAACGGCATGTAGTACTTGAAAAGCAACCAACTTTATCACCGGTGGACATCAAGTGATAGCATTTGTGTGTAACATGGTCTCACCTGCTTCAAACCAAAAATGATTCTATGATACACAAATTCTTTGGATTTCTATGGGATTTTTGGATTTTCTATTTATTTCTTTCTTTTCCTTCACGATTATATCATCATTAGCAACATTACATAATAATTAAATCACTGACACCATTTCTTCCAGTGTTAGTTCAAAAGAAAAAAAGAAGGCTGATTTACAGTGATTTTTCTCATATGCTCGCAAAGTAATGTGTATTCCAGTGTTTGACGAAATCCACTTTCTAGGGAATCTTCTGCACTGCCTTCTCGTTTATCTCAGCCGTACGAGGTATCATCGAATGCTTTACGAGTGCAATTACGTGATGATCCTATAGGGACAAGTTCTAGCACAAGTATTCTTAGTGATGACAACGCTGACGGTAATGGAAACATTTTATGTTTATCCATCTTAGTTTTCCTTCATTTTATGACCTTAGTTTTCCTTCATTTTATGACGGGGGATCAATTTTGTTTACCACAATAATTACTCTCGATTTGATATAATTGGGTGTAACGCATTATTAAAGTCTATTTCAGGCATTGTATTTGGTTTAGTAAAGACTGCAAAAGTTTTACACTGTTTAAAAGAGCTCCTATGCTAAGCTTTTAATCCATTCCGCTTTGTTACACATTTGTGATTATTAGAGCTTTCGTTTCTAAAAGAGTTCCAGTTTTCAATTTCAAAGGAATCGCTTGTATTACCACTCTGTTGCCATCATAATTTTTCCACATTTAAGTGACTGCTTCACATCATCCGGCTCCTCCACCAGAGAGAGCTTCACAAAGGATTCTGCGATACACTCTTGATCATATCTTTGCTGATCTGCCCGCTCTTCCCCGTCCTCCTCCAGTTGCTCCTAGGGTGGTTTGTTTCTCTATGCGGCTTGTGATTATTTTCTTTTAGGCGTGTTCTTATAAAGGTGTTTTCATTTGATCCTCAGACTCCTCTGCTTGGACCACCCGCACGTGTTTCTACATCCCCTCCTGTTTCTGCTTTAAGGACTGCAACAAATTCATCGTCGATGTATAGCACAGGCAATCCCTTGGTGTGTTTCTTCCAACTTCATTGTAACTTTTCCAATATGTTTTCCATATATATTATTTTTTCCTGATAGAGCACAGTTTTTTTACTACTTTTTTTTTACTTAGTGGTAGTAAAAAGTGTTACTCTTTCTGAGGTTCAAGTGCCTGAGTTTCTCTCTTTTTTTTTTACTTTTTTTCTCTAGAACGCGTTGCTTGGAAGAGGATCGGGCTCCGCACGAGACTTACCTTCTTCATCTCGCTCCTCATTGCCAAATTTACAAAGTCTGAACGGTTCTTCAACAGATCGTGCTCGAAGTGTCCTATCGTCTGTGGGACAAGAGGCAGGCGAAAATGATGAACATTCACAAGGCAACGAGGTCGATGAGTGCACGGTGAACATAAGACTTTCTTGTTTAACAAATTTGCGACAGGAGGCATTAACGTTTCGTTTCCACTTATATGTTTCACCGCACCTTTCCTATTCACTAGATAACATATCATACACATTTTTATACGAGGCAAAAGGTTTTATCGTACTAGTTTTTCCGTCCACGCTAAGAGGCTTTCGCCTGTTTTGGAGAGCGCAAAGACGTCCCATCTGTACTGAAACACCGATGTTTTATATTTGGGAACGCCTATTCATATAGTAATAGGATGAAGAGTCTTCGAGACTATATATATATATATATATATATATATATATATATATATATATATATATATATATATATATATATATATATATATATATATGTACATGTGGATATGGATATGTGGGTTTTTTACCATAAACGTACACTTCAACCTTCACCCAGTTTTCCGCCACACAGTTCGTCTTCAGAAACAATTATGGGCGCATAAGCTCTCAACTCATGTTTTAAAAGTTTTGCTTAAAATCATCTGTTTTTACAATTTAGTTTTCCAGAGGCTGGAAAAAGCCATTGGTCGCTTATGTACTCGAACCACAAAGAGTTCTAGTTCATTAAGTTCTCAGCTGTCTAAATCTCCTAGTTACCGGGAAGTTATAAGGCGTTAACGAGAAACCATTATCATCCATAATGTTAGGCATATAGCGGTCAACTTTAGAGATGTAATTAAAAGCTACTTTGTCTCCAACTCCAATGTTGTGCTAAGGTAACCCACTGACAACAGCCTCTCAACGATGTGATTGGATCGTGGGTCGTGGTAACGTAGTGGTGGCTTGGTGTGAGAGTATTTATGGCTTTGTGTCGTGAATTTTAACTCGTTATAACCTGCCGCAGAAAGCTTATTAATCGGAATAAAAACCATTGGGATTTGCACATTTTTACCAGCAGGAGACCATCTAATTCCGTATTCCGTTAGAGCAGAATTCCGGTTTTTTTCGAAAGCTCCTTCGAGATGTTTTTAATAGCGGATTTTCCGTCGAAGAATTTTTTTTCATGTAGTTAAAAAAGTGCTGGTCAGTTAGCGACTCTGCAGAATTTATTGTGCGATATGTGACTGGACTTGGTTGCGCAGCAGATTTCCTTCTATAATGAGAACACCTGTCAATAAATGAAGGAAAAGATCTCTGATGTCGGCTCCAAGAGATTCTGGGATACAATCGACCGTAGAATTTCATAGAACAACAACTGGAGCGGTTTGTAGACTTCTTCACACTAGTTATCTGCGTTGGTGGTTTCGCTACGTTTGAAAAAGTTGCAGTTTTTGGTGCAAATTTGGCTTCAGAAAAGACTTAGGAACTTCATGTATGTCCCAATTAGTGCGCCGAACGATCTTGATGGTCATATAAGATCCACTTTTCAACTGACGTCACGATGCGATCTAGGAATCTTCTTTGTAATTGCGCAAAGGAAAACCGGAGCATGCTTCATAACGGCAGTCTCTACATACGGAGAATTCGTGATTTTGAAAATTCCAGAAACCGGTTGTACTGGATTAAACAGAAGTGTACTTTGTTGGCAAAAAATCCATAGATTCTAATGGCTTCTATTTTGGTAAATGAAGTTGTTTTCAAGCCTAGTTGTTGTTATCTAAAATTTCTCATTATTTGTAAGTCATTGTCCAAGAAGACGTTTATTCTAAATAGCTCTAGTAAGTTATAGCGTATACACCACTAGAGCGATAAAGCAACATTTCTTCTATAACTCTATTAAGTCTTCAACTATGTTTCAGTTATTGAGAAATTGCCAGTTATGAAGGCGTGACGACAATGTCTTTGAATAGTGCGGAAAAAAAACCAGTGTATCCATGTAAAAAATCCAACGTCGTTTTGAGTGTGTTAGTTAATATAATGGTTTAAGAGAAGATCTATAATCATACTTTTTAGGTGTGTATGTGGGCTAAAGTTAATAGTGCACTGTATAAATGTGGTCATTCGTGTATGTGCTACGATTGTGCGATGCAAACTTATCGTTCATCTGGGCTTTGTCCGCTTTGTCGTGCTTCGATCGTCGATGTTCTCAAGATTTTCAAGGCATGACTAAGTCACTCCTATAAATCTGGGATAAAGGTAGACTTGACCTTATCTCTTTGCTTCTTTTTTACACTACAGTTACATGCGCTTAGTAAACACATGAACTCTTTAAGAAGTCAACTGCTGTATCACGGTCGAGTGTTCCACGTCCTTATTGTTCTACTCATCTACCACTGCTGCTACTGTGCTACTTTTCATCGTTTGTCATTCACGTATTCGTTTATAGGTCTATTCTTTCTCCAGGAATTTTTTTAATTGAATTTTTTTTGTCTCGCACACCGTTTAATTATCTTGTTCTATTTGAAAATTTCTACATATACTCTAAATACACGGTATTCATTGTAATTTTTTTAACTAATTTTTGAAACTACGATTGCTATATTATTTGGAGTATGCAAGTGGAGTATAAACTCAGTGTTCTAGCATGTTTCATATTCCGAATATGAGGCAGCTATAACACTGTGGTTGTTGTTTTTTTTTTTTCTCAATCGGAGAAATCTAGTTTTTACGGTACATGTGAAGTTTAGCTTCTTTTGTAATCTGGTTGTTTGTTTTTCTTCGAACATGTAACGTAAATATTAGTCGTAAGGTCTTTTTTGTCACCACATAGTACTGTGTTTACTGCAGTTCATAAAGCTGTTGCTGTGTTTATCGTACTCCCTAGCTTTTTTAGTTTGGTACTGGAGTTGTTACCGACTAGTTTGGATGTTGAATTTAGTCGCTAAAAGGGGGAGGTGAGGCTCAAATTCAAGAATTCGGTTTAAGCGTCATCAGAAATCTGTGAGTATGCTGGACCTTGGATGCTGCATTCCTCGTGGTCAGTCTTTAGAGAATTTTTAATTGCATTTTGTTCAAATTAGTTTGGATCCGGCTAGGATGTTTAATTATTAAGGAAGTAGATATATGAGATGTGTACAGCAATCATCTTTTTAGGAGACTAAATCGCAAGCAAAGTTATGGCTACTTTAGAGAAGTTGTATAAGGTGTTAGCGGCCGAAGGTCGTCATCCCGTGAGATCTCCAGAGTGTGCGGAGAATATGCGTTCATTGGAGATGAAACGTAGAAAACATTTTGAATAACCTACTAATAGAAGTTCACAAAGAAGAGTTCAAGAAAATTTCCCTATAATGCATGGACAAATTTGAGCTAACGTCGCAGAAAATGTTATAAAAATGCGTAGATTTACTGGTGAGCTGAAAGCAGCGGCAAGCACGTTGACACTTCTATTATCACTTTCGAATGTACGGTTATTATGTAGGAGGCAAAATTGCTCACGTTTGAGGCGGATTGGGTGTACGGAATCAAGCAGCTCCTGCGAGAGTAGATTACTGCGGCTACTAGTTTTCGGTAGAAGTAGTAGATAATGAAGTGGCCGTTTAGGAACACAAAACTGCACCCGGATTCGTGAGATTTCGACAGAGGAAACTTTTACAGTTACCGTTTAGAAAGGTGACAACATTTGCATTTTCGGCTCACATCCATTGCACTGCTTCCATCGCTACCTATAATTTTGATTAAAAAAAAAAGGGACTGTTTTCTAAGGGAAAGTAAGTGCAGAGGTCTAGGTAGAGTAGCATGCGCTGTGACTTCAACGTACCGTACCCATTCAATAAATTTTTTTGGGATTTGTGAAGCGGTCGATTAGTTTCAAGTGACCAGATTCAGAGAGCGCGTCCAACTTTCATGACACCATTGCCTGATATATTGGATAAATAAAATCCAATCAGTCTTGAAAATGTCGCTGAACTTTTCGATCAATGTTGATGTCATGTGCGTTACGAGAGATGGTGACAATTGCGATCACTCGATCGAGAGAAATTTCCTGTGATTTTATTCGGATGTGGTGCCACAAGTCCTCACTCTGTTGATCTCGATTCGCGCAATTCTAGCAGTGCCGAAGGTGGCTTGTTGACCGGTGTCGTAGCCCAGGATATTGAGTGCAATCGCCTTTGAGAAAGTTTTGCGTGAATAACTCCATTTCCAAGCGGAAAATGGTGACCTGTTTTCTTCTATTTTACAATGAGTGCGGAACGTAGTATCCATCAAGGGAACACTAGTATTTTTGTATCCGCTATTTTTTATGCTGCTTGTTATATGTCTACTTTTCTGCTTTTTTTTGCTTCTGAACCATTCTTAATCTTCTACCATTACGCAATAATCCTTTTATGGAGTTTGTGATACGAACCAGTAGCTTATTCAAGAGGACAGAGCTTTCAGTGTGGAAATAAAGATCATTGGAGAAGAAGATTTGACCTAAGTAAAATTTCCTTTCTGTGTCGTTTGTGCTGCCTACGAAAGCAGTTCAGGACCTTCATATGCAACGTTTCTTCCCCACAAATTGAAAAGAAGAATACGTTTCTACCTTGTGTCTGGATATGTTATTCGTGTCCAGATCATCAGATCGTTTCTACGGTTATCAACCTTGCGACACAATCAATTTAACAGTAATAAACAAGGCAAAATGAATGATATGAACTGGTTTTAACCCCGACTTAGTGGAATATGGTTGGATCCCTATTTCTAAGTACATCTAGGCTCCTTGTGAATTTCGTCAGTTGAAATGAATTCATTAAAATCTGCAGATCTTTGCGGATTTACTTATTCAATAAAAATGAAGTTCCAGTTTATCGGTTTGACAAATTATGAAGGATGAGGGATAAAGTTACCAGCGTTGATGGATCCCTGAGGGATCCGCCATGCATTCAATTTCGTTGAGCATCGCTTGACCATCGAATGCATTTCTGGCCTAGGCAGTGACTGGCGGTATACTGCCGAAGCGTCAAGTGGGTGCTGCTATCCTCCCAAACACGTTTGGCACAATTTATTCGACCCCCGAGCGGTGGAAGTCTTGGTGCGTCAGGGGATACGTGATAAAATCAGCAAGCAGATGTTTCCTCGTGAAATTAGGTCTATCATAGCACCGAAGCTGTCTCCCAAAGAAGCCAAAAAAGGCATCCAAGAGCTAAAAATCTTTCCATCCAAGAAGCAAAGAAAGAGAACCATGGAGAAGAGAGCTACTCGGTTTACAACTGTTGTTTGCTGAAACAACTGCAGCTGAATATTGATGTGTTCTGGAAGGTTATGTTGATCTGGAGGTCGTTCTTCAACGTTGGTTTTCGAAGCATTAGTTGCTGAGACATCACTTCACTGCAACTGGCGCTCTCCGATCTCATCTCGATAAATAAATGCCGCACAAATTGAACGAAAAGCAAAGCGTTTGTCGTTGTAAAGTCTACTCTGCTCTGTTTTACTCAGCAAAAATGATCTTTATCTCTATCGCAATGTGACGGGCGATGAAAAGGATGTACGGACAACTAGGAAACTTCCTTGAAGTGGCTGCACCGAAATAAAACTCCTATGCACTTCTGAAAGTCGAATTTTAATTTGGAAGAAGCTACACCGAGTTTCATCTCTGCCTACAGATTTTACAAAATTCCACAACGGCTTTCTGAATGCAGCTGAAACGACAACAGCAGAGCACTGTAACGAAATGGTGGAGTGGGGTAAAAAAATCGTGGCATAGAAAGGGTCCTAACGCCGATTGCACTCATTTTCGTGCTTGATAAAACTCGTCATCATCTTAACTAAATCACTGGCTGAGTGAGAACTCTGCGATTTCCTCACTCCATTTAATTCTGATATTAAACCCCACTAGCGATCGTACAAAGAACGGATTCCAGCTGGGCACTTGTTTAACAACTTTTTTCTACCAAACATAGTGATAATTTCCTGATAAATTGATGGACAATGTTTTTGACGTAAGTGTAAATTGCAGATACTATACTCATTAGCTTCAACATTGACATAAATTGTCCTCCTTATATCACCGGGTTATTCTTAGACGCAATAATGCAATACTGCAGAAATTTTGTGAAGACTTTTCGTCTATATTCTTTTCTCTGCTTCTAGTATGGTCATTTATATACTGGTTAAAAAACTGCAGGCTAAAATATTGAAGAAATATGCAATTCGCACTCTTTTTGAATGTGTCTGTTGTCTGTGGCATTTACAAATCCATCTGCATCAACTAACGTCATTCTGTTGTTGTAAACATTTTTTTTATCTTTGTGTAGACCAATCCTTTTTACATATCCGAATCTGACCTATTTCACTAGCATAGGCGTGACTCCCATACTATACCACGTCTCATGCATACTACGAAGTTAAGAGTTCAGAATCACCACTTGATATAGCTACATTTGAAATCCACTGACTTCATATTTCAAAAATCGACTTTCGTTTAACCTCGTCATTGCTAATCAGAATGTATCTTTTCATTGATAAGCTAACACGAAGTCGATGAAAAGGATAAAAGGGTAGAGCTCTCGGCGTTGATCAATCCCTGGGAAGCGCCATGCATTGGAGTTCATTAATCATCGTTTGGAGGCGATTGGATGCATATCCGGCCTTTACAATGACTCGCGATGGCCTACCGATGCATCTAACTATTGTTGATATCCTTCCAGACAAGTCTGGTACCAATTTGCCGGCCCCGGAGGGATAGAGGGTTTGGTGGACCATGGGTGCGGGGATTGATTCAACGTGTGTGTTGTAGGGCGCCTCCGACCACTGCGCCACACGCGCCGTTTATACGAGGTTGATAAAAACTTTATTCGGCTGTTTGGTTTCGGCGCCTTCGCCTTCTTAAAGGCTTTATAGGTACAAGTCGATTGTCCACAGTTGTTCCTGCGTCCGATGTGGGTCTTCGTGTTCGCAACGAATGAGTCTAGTAGAGCACCACCCGAATAAAGTAACCCTAATTCGGCAATGCTCTTTTATAAATGACAATTATTGATGCTGATTGCCCTCCGATAGTCGTCTTTTTTCCTCGGGACTCTCCATCCTGCAGCAATCGGTATAATTATCAGCTAGTACAGTCCGTAAGCACGCAGCATGCTACCCGAACAAAGTTTTTTTTTTTTTTTTTATTAACCTTGCGTTCCCTTATCAATGAAAAGATCCATCGACTTCGTTAAAAGCCGTTAAATAATGTCGTCATAATGCTTCCAGGGTCTTGCCAGAATTTTCGACGACTTTAAGCACCTTTCTTGTCAAGGGCATCTTAAAAACAATCTAATACCGTTAAATTCCGGTCCCTGTTTGAATTCCGTATCATTCGGAGCTCTTGTCCAAATTTCGTCTATACCTAATCACTACAGGCCTTTTTACATCAGCAAGAAAATTTATTACTTGAAGAAATTTCTGAACTGTTGGATATTAGTTAGTGATGCTATCTTTTATGCATTGCTTTAAATGTTATGCCATATTCGAACTATTTCGTTGTGCTAAAGCACTTTTTCCGAACAGATCGTTAAACACAGCGAATAACGTCTACATAAGTGTTCGCTAACTGAAATGTTCATCATATAATATTAGTCAGACTTTTGTTTGTTATCTTTCTGGAGCACATTACATGTCGACATAGCCGAATGCACCCCTCTACGCTTCTATAGCGCCTTGCTATTTTTTGTTACAGCTGTTTTTTTTATAGAAGCATATTCAACGACGGATCCCCCTCATGTTGAGCTGTGCTTTATCGACACCCTTATACTGCAGCGCTACTTTTCTTTTCGACTCTGGAAGGGAATTCTTAATCTTGAACGAGAGATTATCTTCTTATTTTCTCATGTGATTGTCTTTCCTTATTATTCCAACCATTTTCATAACCAACACTTTTTTTATCCTTTAGCTGCTTCTGTAATCGTGTTTAAATCTCCTCATAATCATATTTCAGAAATTATGCATTCACTTTTTGCTGTCTTTGTATTTGTGACTATGGTGGGTTCAATTCAAAATTTCATATCTATTTCATTTCTTTGGGCGAAATAGATTTTCAGGTGAAAAGCAATGAGATATTACGAAATGACATTGCTGCTCGAATATTGTCAGATATTCATGCTCACAAGGTATTATTTCAATAAGATCCAGCTAACAAAAAACTGCAGGTTCATGTGAGAATTTTGGCTGATCGATGACCAACGAAGGGTTTAGGCGCTCAAGGTTAAAGCGTTTTCCCTGATTTAAAAGTGGATAAGAATGAGTAGTTTTCAATGTCAATTATCTTTCGTATTCTCAATGTCAAGGGCGCGTGTGACGCAGTGATCGGAGGAGCCCTGCAACACACATGTAGAATCGACCCCAGCGCACGTGGTCCGCAATGTCTTTCATCCTTCCGGGTTGGGCAAATTGGTACCAGACTTGTTTAGGAGGACGGCAGCACTGGTTCGATACATCGGTAGGCCACCGCGAGCCGTTGTAAAGGCCAGATATGCATTCATTCACCTCCAACGATGATTAATGAAGCCGAATGCATGGCTCCATCCATCAGGGATTGATGAACGCCGAGAGCTTTTTCCATTTTTTTATTTTCTTTTGTTTAACCTTATAGTCTGAGATAGGTGAATTTTTGGATTCTTCGGAAGGACATCGTAAAACGAATAGTAGGAGATTCAAAATGATGGAAAAAAAACTACTTCTTTGTCTTTCAACCCGGACTTCTGTTCTACAGATGAAATGTGTGGAATATTATTGTTGTGAAATAAAAATTATGCGATTTTTATACCCCTATGGGCTGTCCTGTTCTTGGCATATACAAAAATGTTTAGATTACAGTTTTAAAAGAGCTCTTGTTGTGGTTGACCTCATTAAACCGGTGGTCAATACGTCTTTTCCAGCTATGAATACAGCCTGTTTTCTTGGGCCACAAACACGTCCACCCACCTTAATAGGTGGTCGTCCTACGGGACGCTTTCGTCCTAGTGAAGTCCACTCTACTCCTTCATCCTTCATTGTTTGTCTTTTTTTGTCATCACATTGCTGGCCCATGTACATTTTGCTTCTGAAATGCAGAAAGGCAAAAAGAGAAAGAGGAGATGATTTTAGGTCTGAACTACTCAGTTCGACTTGGTGTTATCTACTTAAGCAAGCGAAATTCTCAAAATAGCTGCTTAAATATTGGCGGAAAAGATCTATGAAAAAGTTGTAGAATTGTCCCATTGCTTCAAAACAAGATTAAATCTATCACGGTACAAATGAGTCTTTGCTTCGCTATAGTTTAGCATGTGTCGACACTAGTATCATTTTCCATTATGCGTTGCGAATATGTCACTTCATGAAGTTAAAATCAGTGAAAAGAAATAGAGAATACCTCTTAAATGTATTTTTTTTAAACTATCCCTTAAATGTGGCATGAGGAAACAGCGTAAATGATCAGTTTGCAATGCGATTCAAATCCGGAACTAATACCGGGTGGTTCTTCTTTCAATGTTTCCTAAAAGTAAACTTCCCCATGAATCTAAATCCACTTGTTCACCGCATTCGAGCAAATCGAAAAGGTTCAATTCTGCTTAAACAAAATGCTTTCTGTGGTCGCGTTGGGATCCGCATTTCTGCTAGAGGAACATGCTGCATGAGTGTAATTTGATCGTCTCTTCAGGGTCTTTTTTTTCATGATCGGACATTACAGGGATTGTGTGGATCCCAGAGCTTTTTTGATTTAATTCGTTTTCTTGCATACTTCATCCACAAAATTCTTCATTTACGATTGTGGACTGCTAGACTGCTACTGTTTGGAGACCTTTCGTCCTCTTTATGAATGTAGCTGTTTGCTAATCGAGTCGACTCTCTTTGGAATCCTGGTATAGCCGTGCAAGGGGTGGTTCTTACGTCACGTGAATCCGAGGGAGTTTCCTAGCTGAGTCTATTGCGGTTCCCATGGTACCCCTGAGGGATCGGAGGCTTGGTTGGCTTGATACCGAGATGAACCAGCTACTTGTGTGTTTTGAACGACACCACTTCCATTGCGCTGCACACATCCCCACTATCTATATAAACTAAACACTAGCTTACTGATTCATCTACGACTAAAATATAAGTGAGCTTCAGAGAAATTGAGCAATTCCAGTAGTAAAGATTGGCTTATGTGTGAACAGAATCCCTCAACACACCGGTATTTTTTATCTATGTATTAATTTTATAGAAACGTTTCAATTGGCGTTGCGTTTAGGGAGAATGGGGGAGCAAACGAAGCCCACATAAAGCAAGTTAAATATCTAGCACTTATGCGAAATAAATGGAAATAGGATGCTTACATTGAAGAACACTCCTTAAAGAATATTTGCATTGTATCGTCCCATCTGAGTGGAAGGAGCTCAGAGTTATCTAGCAATAATAGCTTGGTATTGGAGTAAGGCTTAACATACATGATACTTGTCGGACAGTCATTTCCATTACGATGTAGTTCGTGAAATGGAGCATCATCGGCTCGCCATTTGCATAACAATGAATGTAAACACTCAAAATACGATTATGGCTGACCTATTCCGTACGAAAGAGAATTGTTGGATAGTTAACGAACCTCATTTGTACACTGGCATTAGGGAAAGAAATTATCCCAAGGCAGAGTTTCAAGCCAAAATATTCAAAGTTGTAGATAGTTAAACACACTTCATCGACAAGCAGTATAAAGATTTCTCACGTCCGACTTTCTATTAACCTGGGCATTGATCAAGTAATTCATCGTATTCTTGTTGAGCAAACACGAGGTGTTCTATTCGGTCAAACACCTCCATAACCAAACAGAGAAAAAACGCTAAACCTAGATTTCAATCACATTGAACACAAAATCCCTTCTTTGCAGACTCACCGCTTTCTATAAGTCTTCCACTGAGTATGTCGCGTGGAGACCAACCGCACAGAATTTACATGGAAACGTAATGTGCCCCTCTCATCAGAATAATAGGCTTATATATCGCCCAATATCACGCGTGATAATGAGGCATCCTTCCCCTGCGGTTCAATTTCGGATTTCTGGAATTGATCCAGAACGCCTCGAGAGTTTTGCGCGCTTGTGTTCGCGATTCCCGTGCGAGGATCGTGACCTATACTCCACGTTGTGTCTCTGGGTCCTATGCGTGCCTAGTGAGCTATTTGGTTTGCGTTTACTGCCTGGGTGTTCTTTTGTGCGGACGCAGAGTGGTCCACCCGTTTCGCCAATCTATTCGCCTCCGCACGCCTTACAGGAGATCAGATAGACTGTACCCTAATTCTAGGCCCCTTAACGACAACTCTAGCGATAGAAAGGTCCCGTTTATCCTAACCTTCGTCTCAAATGATGTAAATGCAGCTATAAAACGCTGCTTAAGAAGGGCGGGTCTTGAGGATTCGGTAAACGTAGTTGAAATACCACCGAGTACTCTTAGGTGGCAACTAGTTCGTAGCCGCTCATATGGCCCTCTATGTGCAATGCAAAATTGCATAATTTGCCCCTAATGGTAGAAACGGTGATTGCATGAGTTCGGGTACAGTCTATCTGATCTCCTGTAAGGCGTGCGGAGGCGAATAGATTGGCGAAGCGGGTGGACCACTCTGTGTCCGCATAGAGGAACACCTAGGCAGTAAACGTAAACCAAATACCCCACTAGGCACGAATTGACCCAGAGACATAACGCGGAGGACTTTGAAGTACAAGTACCGATCCTCGCACGGGAATCGCGAACACAAGCGTGCAAAACTCTCGAGACGTTCCGGATCAATTCCAGAAATCGAAAAATGAACCGCAGGGAAGAATGCCTCATTATCACGCGTGATATTTGGCAATATATAAGCCTATTATTCTGATGAGAGAGGCACATTACGCTTCCATGTGAATTCTGTGCGGTTGGTCTCCACGCGACATACTCAGTGGAACTCATAGAAAGCGGTGATTGTGCAAAGAAGCTATTTTGTGTTCAGTGTGGTTGAGATCTGGGTTTGGCGTTTTCTCTGTTTGGTTATGGAGGTGTTTGGCCGAATAGATTGCTGTCATCTTGACCTTTCCAGGCTCTGAGGAAGGCGAGATCCGCCGAAACGTCAGCTTGTTCGTGAATAAAGAATAAAAATAACACCTCGTGTGTTTGCTCAACAAGAATACGATGAATAACGATTTCTTTCTTGATGCCTTTTTTCTATTTTGAATTGAAAGCATGGTATAGAACCTTTAAGTATTTTGACATGTTTTCAAAACATACGTCACTAAAGTGTGCATTGATGTCTTTGTCACTCGACCACTTTTCGTGACAAGCGGATGTTCCCAATATGCAGTCGAATTGAAAGCCGTAAAACTACTGGTGGTGTCGAGTATGAATCTGGTGAAAGAAATGAGACAGAATTTGGAAGAATTTTCAGTATCTCTAAAATATTGAGGACCGAGGCAATTTTTTTTCACCGTTTGATTACCCTCCCAAACTTTTACCGCCTCATCGCGGTTGGGAGGTGTTCCTTGGTGTCGTACTGCAATGAACAGCGGCGGATTCATCGCCTGGAAGGGTCTCCCAAGCTCAGAAGGAGTCCGGCGTTTCCATCAGGAAGCTTCGCTAAGAGCAAACCAATACCACGATCCACCACCGACCTGGTATCAAAGTCGCATAGTGGCAAATCTTCCTCTGATCCACAAGGGCTGCGACTGCCTGTGGTGGTGAAGAGCTAGGGAGCAGACTTTGGCTTGGCTGACCTCGGGATTTCAGGTAACCACAATGGCTTAGCCAGCAAATCTCCGAAAAATGTAGATTGTGCTGTGGTCCACACAACCAGTGAGGACGGGCCATTCAAATACCAAGTACCAAGTACCGTTTGATAACTTCTTGATTTATTCGAAGTCTTTCTTTAGTATGAGGTTAAGATTTCGTTCGGAAAATTGCTTTTGAATGAGATGTCTACAAATACCATCTTAAGCCCCAAGAAGAAATTCCAAACTAGGTGCCAAACTGGCCTTAAATTCCGAGCAAAATGAAGAGCACGGCGGTAATCTTTTTCATGTTATTATAGTTTAGGTGGTGATCTACAGTAAGACATACTGCTCGTATAGTCAGAAGTTGAAAAAGCTACTAACTCCATACCGAATCAAGGATCTCAAAATTGTCGAATTGGACGAACAGAAAGAGATAGAACCGATGCAGGTAAAAACGGCTGTACATTGCAAGCTCGACCAAGCTCTGTATCATCCTTAGAACTGTTCATATTAAAACTTAAGCTGATAGCAGATAGGAATGATATCTGACAAGGTTGACGAATTCTAGATGGTCCTGGAGCGTATAACGGGCCGTTCCACTGTGCCACAGTTATTTATCGGCGGCGACTTTGTGGGCGGTCATGATGAGACTCGTGCCATCGATGATCGAGGAGATCTAAAGAGACTTCTGAAAAGAGCACAAGCGTTATGAGAATAAAGAGTTCCTGCACATTGTGGAACTTGTCAACACACTTGTCCATGATTTCTATTCGTCCAATTTTTTCATGAGGTGTATTTATTTTATTAAGCTGTAATAATTTGCCACCCGCATCTCTCCATCTCCAGGTAGTGTTCACATGACCACTTCCAATGTTTTCACGCCTTTGAAACACTATATGTGGTTGTGGGGGAAGAAAAGAAAGCCGTTGTTTTAGGTACTTTTGGATGTGCTTGAACGTTATTTGTGGCATCATTAAAAAAAATTTTGTACATTAATTATTGAAAGGAATAGTCATTATGAATTTATAACAATGAACATACTAATAGTACTTAGTAAAGAACTTGCTCATGCTTTCTCATGATTTCATTGCTGATACCTAAACCTTTTCCTATATGGCTTTAATCTTGTGCTATTTATTTGTAAATGTATGGTTTACTCTATGTATGTATCTGTATGTATGGTAAAAGGTGCGTGTGGCACAGTGGTCGGAGGCGCCATGCAACACACGTGGAATTGATCCCCGCGCCCATGGCCCACCAAGCCCTCCATCCCTCCGACGTCTGCAAATTGGTACCAGACTTCTCTGGGAGGATAGAAGCCCCGGTCTCGATACATCGGTAGGCCACTGCGAGTCATTGCAAAAAGCCAGATATGCATTCAGTCACCTCCAAACGATGCTTAATGAAGTCGAATGCATGGCGCATCCCTCAGGGTTTAATCAACGCCGAGAGCTTTGTCCTTTATCCTTTATGGTTTACTCTATGTAGCAATGCCGTTTCTCTTTCTGTCCAGCACTACATGATGCGTAAGTAATGCATAATCAGCTTGTCTCAGAAAACATGTGCACTACTTTGCGTCCCCGATCATATTCAAATTCCCCTGACTGTTTCAGAACACAGAATCACTGAAACATAAACAACGCACTGCAATGGTGTGTAGGTGTCTTCCGTATCTCGTTATGGCCATTCTCTCAAAAGTTTTCAAAATATTAAAGCGATTTCGAATTTGCAGAGTAATATCATCATATTCCTGATACTAGCGAATCCCTTCACCACTCGGATGCAATGCTGTTACAACTGTGTAACCTAGGTTGACTCGTGAGCACAAGAATACATAATTCTATTCCCAACGCTTCCTTAAAAAACTTTATTAATAGGACATTTCTGCTCAGAATTTGATTGCATAAATCGGTAGATGTTGTAGTCGTCTAAAGGACATGTTCATTGAATCATTGGAAGTGGTTCACGCCGTTCTTCGTAGTCTTCAGTCTCTTCACTTCCTTCAAAGATTCTTCGGTTTTCCGACACTAAATAATCGATTATGGAACATTTCGACGAGACGGCTGTGCTGTAATACCGGCTTATGAGAACGCACCTTGCCAAATTAGAAGGCGCATCACATCCTTTTCGTCCATACTCAGTAGCATAGTTTTTCTCTTGACGTTTCTGGAACCTTTTCCTCACAACGCCGGTCACCTTTGTTTTTGTATGGTTGTTTAGTGAGCGCCGTTGTGGAACGCATCGATGAGATTCGATGAGTATTTCTAAAACCGAGGCGGACATTGAGAACCGGTCGCCGACAGTTTTCACGACATTGTACACCATAAACACGAACTCACTATGCTACTAATTCTACATTTCATCTAGAACGCCCTACTTATAAGCTATTTTTCTATACTAGTGCCCCGTTTAGTTTTGGTCTTACTTAATTGATATCACAATGTTTTGACTTTCACTTACTGCTTTTTCTCTTTTCATGACAGGATATAATGTGAAATACAACCACAAGTATGCTAAGATAGGAGTGGAACTCGGAACATCGGCTTGGCTTCGAACCCATCATTATGTTTCCGGGTTTCGCTTGCTATCAACCACATCATCCGAGGCCCGTGCTTTTGCATTTCTTTCAGTAAGTTAATGTTTACTATAGCGCTGCTATCAGAAATCACCTGTCAATAGGAATAGATTTTAATTGGATGTGTTATATTCTTATCCGCAGACCCTTAGAATAAGTCATTTGCTGTGGTGGAACCCTTTTTATGTTTCCAGTGATCCGCGCTGTGGTAACTATTAAGTCTTTCATCCACTAATCAACCGGAACGTAACGATTCTTGATTTGTCATTGTCGTTTATTCTCAGCTGATTATCCCAGCTTATTGGAAAGACCTAGTAGTACTAATATTCAATTTTTTGGATAACAAAAAGAAGAATAAATTGTGTACTTAACCAACTGGGTCCACATTTGTTTAAAGAAAGTGGTTCGAACATGTTTGTCATTGTCAATTCCAGTATTGCTACATAGTTTATTTACTTGTCCAATTGTTTTGTAGGATAGAGAATTTAAGTAGCATCAAAGCGGTTTACCGTCTCATCATAGCTGAGAGGTGTTCCTCGGTGCATGGCTGCGATGTACAACGGGGGCCTTCATCCCCTTGGCAAGGTCTCCCATGCTGAGAAGGGGTCCGGCGTTTCCATCAGGAAGCCAAGCTAAGAGTAAACCAGTACCAGGATCCACCACCGTACTGGTATCAAACTAGTCGCATGGTGGCACATTGCGCTCTGATCCACAAGGGCTACCTGTGGTGCTGACGATCTGTGGCAGACTTTGGCCAGGCTGACTTCGGGATTCCAGGGAAAGCCAGTGACTAGAACATCAGAACTCCGAAAGATGAAGAATATGCTGGGGTCCGCATAACCAGTGAGGACGGGGCATTCAATTATCCAAGTAAGCAAGTAGCTGCTGTTTCAAGAGGTTTGTTCATGTTGTATTGAAAAATTAAATGGGCAAATAAATTCCGAGTTCGACATATCGAATAATCCAGATATCTTTTTGGATTTTGCAGAATTGTAAGCTTTATTACGTTCATATCATTACTATTGTCATGAACTGTAGCATTATTGTTCGAATTTAAAGAACTTCATAACAGTCATCACTGCCGTTTCGCTTTCATTCGAGGTTACGGTGCTCCATTGTTAATTTCTCGCTCCGTACAATATTCCGTACAGTTCGTAGGCACTCTAACTGTATAAGTTTACGCTTCTACTGATCCACTCACTTTCTTCGTGCACGATTTTTGCTCTTTTTTGGTTCTGTTCAATTAGCTTAAGTTTCCTTCCCGTCATTCTCCGGTGTTCATTTTTCACGCATTCATATCAAGTCATGTTTGCCACTCAATCTCGTTATTTTTTAAGATGATCGTTTTTGTTCTCAAAGTTCTCCTAGTGGTCAAGACAAAGCATATGTCTATCATATCGCTTATCATTTTGTTTATTACTGAGGGAATTTAATATGTTCATCACGTTTAAGATGTTCGCAGTCATTTTGGTGTCACTTCAGCCTCCACTCATTGACCAGTTCGTCAGTCTGTCTGCAGTAATACACGTTAGACATTCTACGCGCACTATGTTAGATTACAAGTCTTCGTAAATAAGAAGGCTACCGAAATGTCTAATTGATTGGCATTTTGCTCAGCGAGTAGTTTTTTCACAAAGGTCTCTGAATAGTCATGCAAGAATCATTAGTAAGATTAGCTTCCGTCCGTTGTATACCGAAAAAGTTTTCCACGTTTCGATTAGTGTTCCTTCCAGCATGATGGAGATTACTTTCATTGGTTTAGTGTCAAGTCATCTTTCAAATGCAAGTCTAAAGAAAGAAGAACTAGCTTTAGCTTCCATAGAAAAACACAGTACAATACAACAGTTGCTGGCGTTTCGGCGGTGTCGCCTTCTTCAGAGCCTGGAGGGGTGTGCTGACATACAATTTACTGGGCCAAGCGCTTCAATGACACTTACAACAAGACGAAAAACTCTATGGTAATTACATGGTCAACAGCTTCTCAAATAAACTCACCGCTTTTTTTACGTGCCTTCCAATGAGGA
Organism: Angiostrongylus vasorum; assembly: GCA_018806985.1. Classification (NCBI taxonomy): domain Eukaryota; kingdom Metazoa; phylum Nematoda; class Chromadorea; order Rhabditida; family Metastrongylidae; genus Angiostrongylus; species Angiostrongylus vasorum. The sequence continues at coordinate 118,417 of JADANN010000092.1, read as the reverse complement.
AGATTAGAACAGCTGATTATAGTCGCATAAGGTTGATGACTGCACCATCCCACATCAGAAATTGATGCGAACATACGGGGGTCAGGTCGCGTATGACCTCTGGGCATTCATCCCTGCTATTCATTGTAGGGTTTTTGGCATTTATCCAAAAAGCCTCAAGAAATTTTCGCGCTGGTGTTCTAGTCTCCTGCGCAAGGATATTGACTTTTACTTCAAAATCGTCTCCGCTGTGCTTTTGTATCCTATGCGTGCCTAGTGGGGTACTTTGTCTTAGTTTTCGTTTGCCATCTAGGTGTTCTTTTATACGGATACACAAAGGCCTGCCCGTTTCGCCAATATATTCATCTCCGCAATTATTACAAGAGATCAGGTATATCGTACCTGAGCTCATGCAATCACCGTCCCTGCCATAAGGGCAGATTACGCAATTTGTTGTTTCGCATAGACGGTCATACAGGCGGTTACGAACTAACTGACGACGTAGAGTAGCCGGTGGTATTTCAACTATCGCTACCGATTCCTCTAGACCTGCCCTTCTTAAGCATCGTTTAATCGCTACGCTTACTTCATCGCTAATAAAGGGCAGCATAAACGGGACTTTCTTTTGGCCAAGTGTTTCGCTTGGGCGCGTCGCTCTCCTTCTAAACTTATCTCGTGGGGTTACTACTTCGTAGCCATTGGAGATGGCTATTTGCCGAGCCAAGTCGCGCGATTCTTCCTTTAGTTCCCCGGTTGTGCACACAGAGGTGGCTGTTCGAAACATGTTTCTCACAATCACCCTCCTTGTGTGTGAAGGGTGGGAAGAAAGGAAGTGAACGAGGATGTTCTTGTTACTTGGCTTTCGGTACCACTTTGTCAGGTAACCGCTACTTGATAGGCTTATTTGGACGTTTAAAAACGGAAGCCAGTCTTTTCTCGGTTTCTCCCGGGTGAACTTAGTGTACTCAGACTGCTCGTTCAATAATTCAAAGCATTTGTCCATCTCCTCCTGCGTAGAGAAGTTGACAAAACAGTCATCTACATATCTGCAGTAGAGTAGTGGCCGGAGATCGAGAGCAGCGGCTTCTATCTTAGACATAAACACAATGGCAAGGTTTGGTGCCAGTCGCTGTCCCATAGCCAACCCCCTTATTTGCGCGAAATATTTCCCAGACCATCTGAAAATCGAGCAGTTTAGGCACTCCTTTAGGAGAGCCATTAGCTGCTGAATGGACAAGCCATTTTTTTTCTTCTTCTTGAAAACTTCTTGAGGCTTATTGGATAAATGCCAAAAACCCTACAATGAATAGCAGGGATGAATGCCCAGAGGTCATACGCGACCTGACCCCGTATGTTCGCATCAATTTCTGATGTGGGGTGGTGCAGTCATCAACCATATGTGACCATAATCAGCTGTTCTAATCTTCCTCATGGAAGGCACGTAAAAAAGCGGTGAGTTTTTTTCGAGAAGCTGTTGACCATGTAATTACCATAGAGTTTTTTCGTCTTTTTGTAAGTGTCATTGAAGCGTTTGGCTTAGTAAATTGTATGTCAGTATACCCTTCCAGGCTCTGAAGAAGGCGATACTGCCGAAACGTCAGCTACTGTTGTATTGTATTGTGTTTTTCTATGGAAGTAAATGTATGCTGTTTAACAACCTCGCGATTGCTGAACAAGAAAACGACGCATTCATATTCCAATACCGAGGTTAATAGAAAGTCGATCCTGGGAACTAGCTTTAGGTTCAGATGGCTTTGCCGTGTGATGAACTCGTTCTGTGCATCGCTGTCCCATATCCAGGCAAACCCTCTTACTTCGGCTTAGCGCCATGTCATTTAGAGGGATATCTGTAACAAGAGATTTGTTGCGCCCTTGAACATGCATGCAAGAAACAAATAAGTTCGGCACCCATTAGCGAAGAAACGGCTTTGATGTAAATCGTCATCCTTAGCTATTAGAACTTCTGTGATACTAAAATGTTGACGTTTATAGATGATTCGATTAATAATATCAGTTAATATGAAGGTGTACTACTCATTTTTTCTTCGCTTTTCTTCATTCTTCATGATAATGTTGAGATTCGGATCAAGTAGTCCGTTAACTTTCCCATTTCTATGCGCAAATGGAGAACAGTTCTAAATTTGCCGCTTTGTTTTTTTGTGAATCAGGGATCTCTCTCACGCAAATAACCTCCAAATGATTAATTGCGAGGTTATATGACATGTCCTTGGATAGCGTATATATGGTTAAACGCGCATCAAGAGCGACCATGTACGTGACAGAAACTAAGTGGATTCAGTAGACGAAATCCATCTCAACCATGCCGGATTAATACCTTCTATATAAATCATATTCCTGCATACGCACGCAGATGTGCTTACGTGTGTGTCGATTGTTTTTTTCATCTCGACCAAGTCTTTAGTCTTTCTTGTAAGCACGTAACTAGGAAGTACATAAGAGACGGTTCAGGGTCGCATGCAACAATTAAACTCCACGTGTACCAAAGGGATTGCCTATAATCTTGTCACAGTTGACTTGTCCACAAAAACTATAAGGACAAAGAACGTCATACGAAAGCTGTGATTGTGTTCGTATCTGTTGACTGAGCAGAGTTCGCTGATCTAACCAAGTGTACACCGCGATAAATGCAGATTGTACTGATTTCTATCGAGTCATTCGATCATTAGAAAGATTAAAAATTATGTAAAAGGTTATTTCCGAATAAGCCGTGTCTAAATTCTCAAGCAATCGGAATTTTAGAAGGAGTTTGAAGTCCGTGACACTTTCATTGAAGTAAGTAAGACGCCTCACAGGAAGTACACAACTTTTACATAAGCAGCATCATTTCATTGTATATGTTTATCTTCGGGACCTTCTTTTTCCTGTATTATGTTTTTACGAGCGTTGCAGGTACAACAGGTACAACATTTACCATCCAAATGACCACTGCTGAACAATTTGGAAGGAGAAACGTTATGCGAATTCTCATTCCAGCCTTGATAATAGATATGCTAGCATTTACTTGTATATTACCCCTATTTCCCAGTATATTAAATTTTTATGCAAAGAGCGGCAGTCGAGATTACCTGTACGATTTATTCGTTTCTTTCTTGAAATCATTTCAAAGTGCTATTGGTGTTCCACACAATGAACGATATAACAATGTATTTTTTGGAGGATTACTTGGTTCAATGTTCAGTGCACTTCAATTTCTTTCATCCCCCAGCCTTGGAGCCCTTTCGGACATTTACGGCCGACGAACGATGTTGCTTCTATCATGCACTGGAACGCTGATTTCGTATATTACTTGGCTGAAAGCTGAGACTTTTTCAATATTCTTTATATCTCGTATTATTGGTGGTCTCAGTAAGTCGAACGTCAACGTAGCCACCGCTATTGTCTCCGATGTCTTTAAGCCAGAAGATAATCCAAAAGGAATGGCACTTATTGGCATCTCGTATTCCATTGGATTCCTTGTTGGACCTATGTTTGGCGCATATTTCTCAACAGTTGCTCCAAAGGATGCTTTGTACACTACTCCTGCCATATTTTCTATTGTCCTTACCGTTATTCATTTTTTCCTAGTGGCTTTTTTACTTCCGGAAACGTTGGAACATGGGGAAAAGAGTAAGTTTGGACAAATCAGTCGAACAGCAAGCCAATTCATTTCACCAGTTGAGCTGTTCAGGTTCTCAGTTGTTGATGCACCGGCAGAAGAGAAACGCGAAATGAGAAAGATTGGAGTTATATACTTCATTTACCTATTTCTTTATGCTGGACTAGAATTCACACTGCCATTCCTTACACACTTGAGGTTTAACTTTGATAGTATGCAACAAGGGAAGATTTATTTGTTCACTGGTCTTTTGATGTTACCGATTCAATGTTGCGTTGTTCGGAGAACTCCAATGAACAGGCAGAAGCATGTCGCAGAGATTGGTGTTCTGTGCATAGTTCCAGCATTTCTGGTGATTGCCTTTGCCACTAATAAATTTACTCTCTACTTGGGACTTTTCTTTTATGCTATAGCATCGGCAACCGTAGTAAGTTGTCTGACATCGCTCATTTCGGCAGTGCATTCATGCCCAGACAAAGGAGCTTTGGCAGGAGTTTTTCGAAGCATCGGAGCCCTAGCCAGGGCACTTGGACCGATTATCGCATCTACTGTGTTCTGGTTGAGTGGACCAACTTGCTGCTATGCGACTGGAGCTGCTCTTCTATTGATCCCGTTGATTCTTCTGACGAGGCTGGAAAATCCAATGTATGAATCAAAAAAGGTTTCCTAGACGATTTTACCTACTTTTTTTTGTCCTGGTTCTACATTTCTAAGGAATTCCCGTATGGTATGATATTTATACAATATAGTGACGGAATCTCATGTGCTCTATAATAGATTGTTTCGTCAGAATTCCTCACGGGAGAATTATTTGGTGTCTGTTTTCTCATTTCGTCTTTTCACTTCATTTTTATGTAATGTTATGTTGCAGTGAATGTTTTGTTAAAAGACTCTTTGTAGATGTATAGAATCACAATATGGACACAAACACAATAGGAGAGTAATATGAGTTATGAAGGATCAGAAATTATTTTCTCTAAGCAGAGAAATATTCATTCTTCATTTCAACCGTGACGATTGTTCGTCATATTTCTAGCTATTTCTACTCACATTTTTTAACAGTGAAACGATTGAACCTACGAAATCTCGTCAGGAAGTGAATGCTATGGCTAAATATAGATAGAAGTGTTGATAAAATTTGTGGCTGTTCCATTTGTGCTTTTGCGGCTCTATCACAAATTTGGACAGTCCAATTTTCTGCATCGAAAGTTGTTCAAGAAGAAAGCACTGGTAGTCTTGTAGAGCAAAGTCTCCTGTGTAAGTCTGTCAATTCCTCAAGTTCTCAAATACTTGTGTTATCGAAAAACGAGCCAGCACCGTAACTAATTTATTAGAAACTTATGCGATAACTATGAACTCGTTCACACAACAAGACTAGTAGATTACACCGTGTAACATCTTCAGAGTACGAAGAATTCACTGAACTGCTCTTTTTCTTATGATGGGTAGTGAGCAGTTTACGGCACGAGTATGGATAAAGTATCACAAATTCGTGTTAGATACGTCCAAAAATTAAATCGAACTTTATAATTAGGGCAGTTTTTCGAGGCTTTGTTTACAAATTTAACCTTGAAAAGCTATGTGCTCATCAAACCAGGGCTAGAATGGACTGAACTCTTCATGGCCCCTATGATCTTCGCAGTCCTTATGAGAAGTATCGTCCAAATTTGGGGCGAGGTCATCCTTATCGAGAGCTAGTGCACCATCGACATTGATCACTCCTTTCCAGGATATGTCGTCATTAAGAGTAATGTGAAAGGCAAAATGAGAATGAATACTGTACAATAGGTAAGGATGAATAGGAAGCGTGTACGTCGGACTTATTCTGTGAAATCTGTTAACAATATCAGGAATATGATTGCAGAAATGTGTCGTATCACGAGCACCACAAGCAATCACTTCTACATGCCTATACATGAATTTCAATTGGTAACGAAATGATACTGATAAAGTTCAAAATGATTTGAACGCTACAGTAGCATTCATAAGGTTCAATAATTTTTATTGCACGACCTCTCTTCACATTCATTGCGCAGATCCCAGCACATCTTGCATTTGATTCTTTCCCCCGATCATCACTGTGGTTCGCTACGCCTGCTACTTGAGGATTGTCGTCTCTTTATGAATGTCGTAGAATGCTAGTCCAATCGATTACCCCTAGACTCTTGAGAAAGTAGGGCTAGAAACTCCCACCTGGATTGCAAGGACTGAATTGTCGCCATACAAAACTGATATCAATTTCCAGATCCCAGAGGGATCAGAGGTTTGGTTAAACCGGACGGAATCGAACCAGCACCGCGCTTGTGATCCACGGCATCACCTCTACTGCTCCATCGGCTCTTGGTTGAACAATTTATCGGTAAAAATTTCGTCTTTTAAGTCTCATAAGAATTTCTGCGAATTCTGACATTATCTCAGCAATGTTCTGAATATAAGCTAAGGTTGCATCTGTGATAAGAATGATGAAAGATAAGACATTTACCTGACTTATCATTATCTTAGCAGGAGAAGAAAGAAAGTGATCCCAATAATTTCATCACCTCTTTATCATAACGATGTCCACATTTAGAGCTGTTGCAATATAGACTTTGTTTTAAGTATCATCTAATATAGCTGTGAGATCATATACATTATTCGGTTCGATTGTAAAAATCTGTTTCATTTTCCTTTTTAGTAAAATGAAATGATTGAAAATGAAAAAGACCCCCGAAAAGGGTAATCCGTGGCTCGAATATCTCTTGGGGTTTGGGTTTTACAAATATCTCAGCTTCATCGTAAATGAAATGACTACGTCAACTTTTTATTTACTGCCTAGTACAATTTTTTCACGGTAGGGTACTATGTGAAATCCAATCATAACGATGAAGAAACATTTGCAAAACTCCGGGACTGCAGGTGTCTGCGGTGGGATGGAACAAGCAACTACCCTTTCCCATAGCTAACCCGTTCACCAACACACCATGCGGATCCTTCATTTCGCCTTTCTCTCAGCTAGTTTTCTATCTACTATTGCCATCAGCCACAGCTTAACTGGGTTCAGTGCCGATTTGTGCTTCCCAGGTCAACCCCGTTGAGGGGTGATTGCTGATGACACTTCCCAGGATCGACTTTCTATTAACCTCGGCATTGGAATATGAAAGCGTCGTTTTCTTGTTCAGCAATCGCGAGGTTGTTAAACAGCATACATTTACTTCCATAGAAAAAACACAATACAATACAACAGTAGCTGACGTTTCGGCAGTATCGCCTTCTTCAGAGCCTGGAAGGGGTATACTGATATACAATTTACTAGGCCAAACGCTTCAATAACACTTACAAAAAGACGAAAAACTCTATGATAATTACATGGTCAACAGCTTCTCGAAAAAAACTCACCGCTTTTTTTACTTGCCTTCCAATGAGGAAGACTAGAACAGCTGATTATAGTCGCATAAGGTTGATGAGTGCACCATCCCACATCAGAAATTGATGCGAACACACGGGGTCAGGTCGCGTATGACCTCTGAGCATTCATCCCTGCTATTCATTGTAGGGTTTTTGGCATTTATCCAAAAAGCCTCAAGAAGTTTTCGCGCTGGCGTTTTAGTTTCCTGCGCAAGGATATTGACTTTTACTTCAAAATCGTCTCCGCTATGCTTTTGTATCCTATGCGTGCCTAGTGGGGTACTTTGTCTTAGTTTTCGTTAGAGACGCTCAGCAGTTTCCGTTCCGCAGATTTTAACAATTAATTATTACTCATTAGTCGTTACCGTAGAAGTTATCGTAGAAATTGCTCTAACAGTGAGATTACAAATAGTTACATCAATGCCTCAGGATTTGTAAAATATGCAGAAAATACCAAAAAATGTCAGCATCTAGAAAAAGGGGAAGTAGAGAATGTAGAGTGAGTTATATGAGAAGAAATTATAACATAAACAGTGGAAAGATTTTCTGAAGGAATCAAATTGTTCATCGTGTCAGCGCAATTTTTCTGAACAATTCCTAGGGCTGTTTTAATTCGACTAACGCTTGCGAGCTACCAATAATTGTTTTTGATGTCGTCATAATGTAGGCCGCCATGTAAAGTGGTTTTCCAATGAGCTGAAATAATTTTGCACGATTCAAGGAGTGCATTTAGATTTAGTTGTTATAAAAAACAAGGTTAGACAATTGTTGTATCGTGCATTACTTTTTTACTAGTAATTGTTCCATTGTACTTCATATTTTCCAACAAAAGATGTTGCTTATTCACATGCATTTCATTGTTGGTGCCGTTCGTCGATAAATATTCCACACACCGAAGGACAAGACCCGGGCATTATTGTGCCTTGGTTTCGCCCTTTGCTACATTGTAGGCCGAAAGCAGGTGTTGGGTAACACCATGATAGTGACGTCAATCATCACGAGCACGATGATGGTTCGATCTCGCTCCGTACTCACCAAGCTTGTCATACCTCCTCGGTCGGGAAATTAGTATTGAACTTGTCTGTGAAAAGTTCATTCAGTGCAATTCAAGTGGGAACACTCTAGCCCAGCTCTTCCAAAACTCCATGGAGAAGCGACACGACCAGCATTCTACGACATTCAATTTGAAGTGAAAAATCATCAAGCAGCAGCGGAACTAGCTCGTAAAAGTTGGAAGACCTTTGTGGATGATGGATACGAGGAAACGAATCTAATGCGGGGAGTCTTGGGATCCACAAAGTAGGTGTGAAAAAACGGGTTGCGTAAAAAAAATAGCTGAAAGGAGCTCTCTTACAACTATCAACTAATTCAAATATTTTTTCTGCTTCATGAAGTCAGACGTTAATTGTTATTCCCTCTCTGCTTCGTGGATTCAAGAAAAAACACGCACACAGAAAAAACACACTCTTTTAGTAAGGAGAGTGTTCGAGTCTTTTGCTGAGGACGCATCGTCTAATTATGGAAGGCGCACATATATGAGATTATGTTGAGTTTGAGAAGCAGTGAAATGCATACATAATGTCCCAAATAACTGACATTTCTTACGCTTCCTGGAACAAGTTTACACCGTAAAAAAAAGGGATAAGGCTCTCGGCGTTGATTAATCGCTGAGGGATGCGCCATGCATTCGACTCCATTAAGCATCATTTGGAGGTGAATGACTGCATATCTGGCCTTTACAATGACTCACGGTGGTAGTTTACACCATACCAAGTTGTATTCTCACTGAGCTCCAAACGAGACTAGCTGTTCGACTTTACGAGGGACGTGAAGCAAATAATTAGGTCTGCCATCAAGTTTAAATTGTTTTGAAGGTTCTTGAAATAGACAATGAGGAAGGACATCGGAGATCGGATTGCCGACGAAAGACCGGTGTGTCGGTGAGCGATCGTCGTAAACACAAATCATCGAAGCCGTCCATCAACAAGCCGCTCGTACCTCGGATATTGGTGTTGCACAAAAAATGGTGAATTGTCTGTTTCCGAGGACACTCGCGCGTCCAGTTTCCTTCCCGTGGTTTGAACAACTAGTGCAGAAAGAGTAGCAAGTAATGAAGACGTCGTTTACTTATCTCGGACGTTCAACTGTTTTTGCTTCAAAAGTCTTTCTGTATTTGACGGCCTGATTCACCACATAATCACTTCCTCAGGTTTACCATTCTTAAGTTCCATTTAGTAGCAGATCTCATGTGCTGGTCTTTCTTCCAACCATTCTAGAACAGCACCAGTTTAAGGAAAGCAAACAAACGACTCAATGCTATTTTAAAAAAAACCAAATATTAAACGGATTATCCCTCGTTTTTTCTACACATCAATCGCTGTCTGCACTCATCCTTCTCGATGGATAAGACACATTAGCATGGAGTAAATTTATGACCACTGATAAGAAATGCTGAGCGACATTGCTCGTTATCGGTCACCCAAATTGTTGCAATCAAACGAAAGCATCACTTAAAAGATTCGAATAGAATGGACTGGTTGTTTCAGGAGGAAAAGAGTAGATGAAATCACCATCGTACTTTCGTGGAACCTCTTTGGTGGAAGCGTTCTACTTCAAATAGAAAACGAACAGAATGCTCCCGTTGATATTTTTTACGGAATATGCATTCCTGACCGTGACCAAAACAAACGATGGCGGCGTTTACTCTCTGAATATGTAAATTATCCGACGAATAGGCGGGACGATGACCACACGTCTCGGCGTCGGCCGTCAGTTTTCCGTCTTCATTCATTCTCATAGCCGATTTCGCTTTTTTTCTTTTGAGCTGAATTTTTTCACTTCTTCTGAACCGTGTTTTTGTGTAGTTCTTAGACAGTTCCCAGATTTCAAGGCAGTTTATATAATCTGTTACAAATTAAGCAGTATTTTATTGTTGTCTTTGTTAATATCAACAAAACAATAAGGTCTCCTTATTTTGAGGAAAGTGAAGATTTTGCTTTGAATTTGAAATATCCCCCCATTTCTCTCACTGTTACCTGCTGTCATCATCGCAGCTGTTAGCAACTGCTAATCAACTTTCCGCAATGCGAAGCGTTGCCACCATTGTGTTCACTGACGCATGAAACTCTGTTCTGGCAAGCCGTAGTCAGTCCATTCTAGTAATTACACTTCTACGACGGAATTCAGGGGTAGCAAAATAGTAAAAGAATCTTTGAATCGCAAGTTCCCAGAAAAACGCGATCAGGTATTTTCACAGACGAATGACTACAACTTGTTGGCTAATGTAACCCATTACTTCTGAGAGAAACCTTCTACCCTAATTAATGCCCTTTGTGTTATCGTAGTTGAGCGACTGTTGTAGTACGGAAGAGTGGTGTATGCTTATCCATACAATTATTCCTTCAGAATATCTCATCAACGAGCATGTTTAGAACATTATATGGCCACTACATTGGTGTGATTCTTCGAAGTTTCCAATTTACAGTTGAATATATCATCGTATTAAACCAAAACCATCGTATTAAATTGCAGCAAACGTTATTCTATTCTGGACTGTGCGAACGCATATTTAAGTCATCGTTGTCTACTGAGAGCACTAATCTCTGTCATTTGAATGGGTTAAACATTCTGTTCAGAAAGATTCCAAACAGCCGATATATATGTAGTTGTTATTAGCTGGGATAACAGACTCTAAACGCTGTCATAAGGTATAACTTTTATCTACTGCTCATTTTTTTTCACCACAGGGTATTATGTGAAATACGACCACAATGATGCTGAGATATTTTCAAAACTTCGACCTCAAGCTACATCGAACCGCAGTTACCCTTTGCGGAGGTTCACGTGTAAGGCATGGCATCATTGAAAAGTTCGTTCTGCCTTTCTCTCAGCCGGTTTTTTCCACCCTAAAAGTATACCCTTTCTTTTACCCTTCTTACCCTTTTCTTTACCTCCAAACGGAGTGTTTAAAATGGTGGGACTTTTTAAACTGATTTCTATCAAGCAAAGTAGAACTAAATTTATAAGCATGCTACAGGCCTGAGCTTTTTCTTCAAAATGCATTAGAAGAATGATAATTATTTTCTTCGAAAACCATTTTTCTGAATATTTCAAGAATGAGTAATGCGTTGATAAAAAGATTGGTGATTAAGGACGATGATGTGAAGTTTTGTGCTCCCACTTCTTCTTAGCTTCTAGATCACCACTTGTGGTTCATAAAAGCCTATGTGCTGCAGAGCAAACTTCTTGAGATCGGTCAGTACCGAGTGCAGAATGCGCAGTTATTCGTGCGTTTTGTTGATTTCCCGATTATACTTCTTTTAATTTTACTACCATATAATGATAGTTCCATGATTTATTCACAAGGTCGCTTCGATTCAAAAGTTATGGTGGATGATTGTCAAGCACACCTAGTTTCCGTAACCGTTTCGGATTCACATGGCGTTTTCATATGCCAATCGTGAATCACTGCCAACCGCTTCTGACTTTCATCTCTACCGTGAGCTTTAAAATCAATGTTCTTTATATTACATCTTTTAACAATTCCATGGTCGAGTGCAGCCTTGAAGTACGGTCTCTGCTACATATTGTTTGAATTAAATTCACACAAACAAAGTGCATGAATCTACTCGTTTTATCACTTTTGTTGTTAAAAGCCTTATCCGCACGTAAATTAGCGTGAAAACCAAAATATCCTAAACGTTAAAAAAAGCTATAACCAAATGCGCGCACATACGTGTATATATATATATTTATATATATATATATATATATATATATATATATATTTATATATATATATATATATATATATATATATATATATACGTATATGCGTATATACACATATGCATACATATGTGTGTCTTATATACACATATATGCCTATGTACATATATACACATATATATGTGTATATATAAGTATAAGGTCCCGAGATTCCAAGGCGAATAACGCTCGACTACCTTTCGATGACATTTATCGAGGAAGACAAATAGTTGCCGAATAATTTCTTGGATCACTGGATGGATGAAGTGCTGGAATTCGTAGAATATACGATGTCGATGTCATATAAATGCTTAAAAAATAAACTTTTATAGCAATTATGAGCGAAAAATTCTATTTTGAGTGAAAAAAAATGAAAGAAAAACGTCTACGTTTTCATTTCGCAAAAAGCGGGCATGTCATCCCGAATAACTTAATATTATGGATCATGAACAGAAGAGCAAATATTCTCCAAAGTTACTGTTCCGATACTAGTCGGCATGAGGCAGAATAGTGAGGAAGCTGCGTATAAATGCGCGTGCATGCTCAGCAAATGTACTGAGTTTCATGATGACGCGATTGTGCTAATGAAAAATAGGTGCAGAAAGGCCTGCAGAAATGATTTCTCTGGAACAGAAGAATGCATTTTGGCGTAACTAGTGGTTTTTAAAGAGGATGAAGTTTCGAAGAGGAGGACGAAGAATTTCAGTTACTATGTATTTATTCAAAAGGTGACAATAATGAAGTAATTAATCACAACCAAGAAAAGAACCTAGCGCTAAAAGTGTGACTACAAGGTAGAATCAAAATTTTTTTTCCTCATCATAGGTACTGTGGTTTGAGAGATGTTAGTTTCAAGAAACCCCATTTATTGCTCACAACTCATTAAAAGTGTTAGTTTGTAGGTTTTATATAGGATTTTGGCTGTTATCTCGTCCTCAACTGATTGGTCAAGTACTCGCACAAATCCTCGTAGTCATAGGAATATCTGCTTTAATGTTCGAACCAATTAAGATCAGCAAAGCTAATTCCGACTTAGAGGGGGCCGCTGTAGGGATGGAGGTAGCGTAGTGGTTAGAGGTGCCCTGCAGTACCCTCATGCTCTTCAGTTCGATCCTGCCCTCCGACTTCACAAATTTTCTCTCTTCTACTGGAAATTTTCCCGGCTAGGTAAACTAATTCTAAAATTGTCTGGGGGAACTGAAGCACTGACATGATACATCGGTAGAGCTATCGTACGCAATTTTATAGGCCAGATATTCCTTCCATCACCTCCAACGATGCTTAATGAAGTCGAACGTAAGACCTATCCTTCAGGTATTGATGAGCGCCGGACGTATTGTACTTTCGTTAAATTATGTTGACGTAACTCAAAACGTTCCTCCTCAGGTGTTTGCGGGCCGGAGTTTTGCAAATAGCTCAGCTTCATTGTGATTGTATTTCACATAATACCCTGCCCAGAAAAATTGTAGTGGGCGCAAATAAAAAATTTAACATTATGTAGATGCACTTTAAACGAGCCGTGGTCCACATCTTGTTGTGGGGCCACGTTTAGGAAGTCGTGAACTCATACACTAGACTGCAGAGGATGCTACCCAAGCTGCTCTAGGAGCTAAGGAAGGGCTGGTGGCCTCGACTGGTTTGCGATTTGCTCTGTCCGTCCGTCTGATATCAGAAGTGGTTGCCTGGCCGACTGATTCGTCGCCGTTCTGGATCACAATCGTCCAGGGCCGTCCGTCGTCCGTCCGGACTGTCGATCGATTAGGAACGCCGGCACGCCCCTAGCTCAATGCGGCCGGCCTCCCGTTAGCACTCACCCTGGCGATTATCCTCTTTCTTAAGGCCATGGAAACCAATTCGTATAGGCTATGCTACTCAAACTATTCACGTATCAATTTTATGCGCAATAGAATTAACTGGTTTTGTGAGGTAATGCTGAATTCGTATGGAATGTCATCTTTTTTCTGTTGTCGATGTTTATACTAAGACGTATGTAGACGTTGGGAAGTCGGCGTTTATCATATCCCCCTGACGGATCCACATGACATTAATTGATTCTTGTTGTCATGCCTCTTTAGATATACGCCAAAAATGGAAATGTTTATATCTTGAGGACGTGCTTAGGATTCTGCTTTTAAACGTTATCCTCAATTTGCAACACTAATCAAAAAATCGGCTACAAAGGAGAGAAATTCGCTTTCTGTGGATTTAATAGCTTCCTCTTAACGTTTACTACCCGTTGTTTTCATAAACACATGTCGAAGTAGTCATTGCCTTGGCTATTCATTTCTTCATTTCACGCACTCCTCACTAAGCCATCTACCATCTGGCCCGTCCATTTGCGCTACGTGTCTAAAGTTCGTATCGATCGGTTTTATAAATAATCCAAATTTTTGCTCTTTCTAGAAATGATAATCTGAGAAACGATCGAACATGATAGACATCCTCTTTTCTATATTCGCCTATATACCGCATTTTAATTTCCATTTCAAACGAATTTCCAACAATTTCGATATAAATTGGCGAAGTGACTACGCGCAGGTAAGACTGTTGAGTTGAAAAATTTGTTCCTATTGTGATTCCATTGAAAATTTCGGGCTAAATTTATGAAATGGAGCTACTTTTTTTCCCCAGAAATTTCGTTCCCAATAAGTGAGAGGACTTCATAGATTCAACGAAATCACGTTAATATTTCATATTGTATCATGCGTTTCACTTGCATAATTTTCGGATTTGTCTTGTGCTGAGAACCTTCATCTACATGGAAAGTATACATTCCCATTTATAAACACCGCACATCTTTTTTATCACGTCGGAAATGACTCATTTGGTAGCACTACTGTTAACATGAAGCGTTGCTCCCACTTATAGTTTGGATTACATTGGTTTCTACTTCAACATAATCGTTGAAGACAGTTTATTTGGTGGTCATATGGGCAGTTATGTAAGAGAGAGGATTTATAATGGTTTCGGTGCATCAAAGTAGCGGTAATCGGCAAAGACTATTGTGAGCATATGTTGCAGCGTGAACTACAAAGATGTCATCTCACTGATGGACTAAACACATGCGGCTATCCATACTCTTGCAGTTCAAGACTACTCACCTTTTGACAGATTAAAGTGTATACAACTTTGCAGGTCTGGAATCGGGCATGCCAGAATGGCCTCAGTGAATCCAACCATCGAAAATCAAATGTTTCGTTTGTATCCACTTGAAAAAAGTGTATTCAGATTCCAAACTCAGTTCGCTTTAACTCC
The DNA here is from genome assembly GCA_018806985.1 of Angiostrongylus vasorum. Classification (NCBI taxonomy): domain Eukaryota; kingdom Metazoa; phylum Nematoda; class Chromadorea; order Rhabditida; family Metastrongylidae; genus Angiostrongylus; species Angiostrongylus vasorum. Next base: position 103,416 of record JADANN010000092.1, on the reverse strand, counting down.
TCCAAGGCGACAATTATGAGACAGCCTGAGTTGGTTTAGACATCGGACTTAGGTATCTAATCCACAGTTAGGCTATTTACGAGGAGACTTTTTGTTGTAAACTAAACAAGGAAATGGGTTGAATGAAAGACAGTTTTCTAATTATTAGAATAAGTGCTCTTTTGTGAATATCATTCATGAGGTACAATCCATTGGATGCTTTCTTGTAAGTACATTCTAATTGGCATTAATAAATGAGCTATCTGAGTAGTCTCTGTGCGGATCAGAGCATACTGCAAAGGTCACTATAGTCATCAGGATGCGATTGACGTATGTAGGAGAGTCAGCATGTCGTAATGGACTGATATGAGTTGTAATCTGACTGCTTCAGCAACAAACCAATCAAGTCGGTACCTGATTAAGTTGACTTTGTGACAAATTAAATTCTCCAGCGAAAGCATTTTCTCTGTCATTCAGAACAAACCTGAACTTTCTTTTGGAGTAGTACAGATTTAGGGACATATTTGTTGAGAAAATGGACTTGGATTGCGTTCGGTATAGGCTTAGAACGAAGAAGAATGAATTTTCTAGAACGGCGAAATGATTATATAAAATTACCGATTTAAACGACAAAGTGCAAATGTTGTAGTCGACAATAGTAAAAGTACCAGTTGATAAGCGAAAGACAGAAATGAGAGCTTATTTTTTCTTCTTAGAGCATCGCGTTTCTGGCTACCGCTTGTGGTCTCTTCACTATTTTACTACTTCTGATCATTGTAACCACATGGGTGTGTCAATGCTGTTCAAGAGAAGAAACGTCCGGAAAATCTCGACGAAAAGTTCGCAGACTATCTACGATACTTTTCGCCCTTAGTGTGCTTTTGTTTGTGAGTTTCTAAACACTTTGTAAAGTTCTTTTTTCTACTCTTTTTTAAAATTGTTTTTTTTACTAAAGGAAGGAAAGGATTTGCATCATTACTAAGTAGTAGCGCAAAAATATCCATGACATCTGCTCTTGTATTATATGATATATGACTAAGAACAAATGTTGATGGCTAGGTTAACATTTTGGAATAGTTAGGTTGTCATTTCCGGAATTAAACATGGGGCTTTTTGGGGAGTTCGACATAATTTTTTAAACTGAGCGATTGAAACCGAGGACTGCGTTCCGACCACAACGCTTGTTCTCCGATGCCCGATAATTTGGGAACTAGAAATGAATCCTAAGTACTAAGTTATTTTTCATTTTATCATTGGCAGGAGGAAATAGGAGATAAAGGATAAAGCTCTCGGCGTTGATCAATTCTTTAGGGATGCGCCGTGCATTCGACTTCATTAAGCACCGTTGGAGGCGACTGAATGCATATCTGGCCTATACAGCGGCTCGCGGTGGCCTACCGATGTATCGAGCCAGTGCTTTCTTTTATCCTCCCAGAAAAGTCGTACCAATTGGCCGACCCCGAAGGGATGGAGGGCTTGGTGGGCTTAGGACTGGAGATCGATCCCCTGAGTATTGCAGGGCGCTTCTGACTATTACGCTACACGCACCCCTGTAGGAGGAAATAAACGAATCAATATACCCCTTTTCCCAAATAACTTACGAATTAGTACATGGAGATCTACGAAACTCAAAATTATGTCGATTTCAAAGCCAACTCACTACTGTTTTCACTTTTAAGGACTGAAGTACGTGGAAGTACATTCGAAACTAACGAAAGGACGTTGGTTTCCACCGTGATTAATTGAATCGTTCAAGTTTTATTGAGTATGCGTTTAAAGTCAAGGTTAAATGTTCTCATTCATACGAATCATATGCATCGCCATATGCTATTTTTATAATGTCTCACTGGAACAGTATTGATCTCTTCCCCATCCCTAACGTCGTAGGATTTGAATGTACGGTCATTGACAAGTTGGTAAAAAGCTTACCTATTTCTCTGAACACTGCTTTCTATTTAATGTTCGATTGAGATGATAGGGTGATAGTACAATGGTTACGCATCGTCTCTTACTAGTAGGTTTTGTGAAAGCATTTTGTGACGTAAATGAACCGGTCTGTCCATCGGTCTTCTTTGATGCTTTTGTTTTCGTCGTATCTGTGCCCATGAGTCGCTACTCTTGCGTGCTAAGGCCACTATAATGTCGAGGGACCACTGAGGCAAGAGGGCGTTGCTGACTTGCGAGAGATAAGTGCTTGAAACCATGAATTTGTAACATTGTTACGAATCAGTGTTCATAATGAGCCAACATGGGGACTTCATCGCCTGTATCACTTGTTTCTCCACTAATCATCGAGTTACTCAAGCGATCACCTGTAAATTCGATTCCTCACCATCGCTCACCCATGGAGCTAAAGGGGCTGACCATTTACCTCATCATTTTAGTTTCATGAGTGGATCTCCGTGTTCTGCATGGTAAGTTTACTCTTAACTGGATTTTCGGATGGTAATGTTGACTACTTCGTATGTGAGTGACATTGCTGGGAATGAACTCCGTGTGGTTGTAAATCATTGAACGGAGCGGAGCGTGGGGCGAAATATAATAAAATCTCCGTTTGACATATACTGGCAATCCACATCTCTTTTTGTAAGTACGGAAGAGTCGTATAGCCTAGGAATGTCGATTTCAATAGAGAATTAGGTATATTTAGGTATATTTACAATTCCTTTGATGATATATTGCACAAGGATCTTTTACAAGAGTTTTTCGTCGTTTCTATTCAATCTTCACATTGTTTAAGAAGAAATCAGAAGAATGGCTTTTGTGACAAATGTAAACGCGCCTCATGTTTAGTCATCGCAGCCTACTGTTCCACGTTTTGCATTTGTACTCCTTAGTATGCCCACCTTTTTCGCTTGACTTTCGTATGTTCTTAATAAGGCCACGCCTTTTGTCAAAACTTACTGAAGTCAATCTTCCAATGTTAATTTGTAACAAAAGAACTTTGCTTTTTTGCTTTAATTTGAACCTCTCCAATGAATCCCATAAAGAATCCTATTACAATGAGAATTATTGGGAACTCTCTTTCTTTCTCTGGCAGATAGCATTGTGGAATATCAGCAAAGATTTTCTAATTTTTCTCTAAAGTGTTTAATTAATGTTTCAACCGAATTTTCGAGAATAAAATGCCTTCAGGTGATTGGCTTATTAATCTCACCCAAGTGATATTTTAAACTTAAACCTGGATGATTTCTACGATGTGCTATAATGCAAAAGTACCAGTACCACAAAAGTTTACGTAAATATTTATAGGTTACTTTTTTGTGATAGCGGAGCAATTTTATACCTTTTAGCATTTTCCTCGGACTCTGTTTGTTTGGTAATGAGCACGTGAATCGAGGAGTGACCAAATCCTTAAATGGGCTAGCGGACGTAAATCGTGGTTTCAAACTCGCCATCGCACAGGTGACGTCTATGACCGTCTTATCCACTGTTCTTTGAATTTGTTGGAAAATACACTCCATAAACGTGTCGTTCTTTCGAACTCAGAGCATGTCATGTAGATGTGAGAGTGTCATCCATACTGCATTTTATGACGATATGTAGCTCTCAACCTCACGTTGTAGCGGCACACTACTGCTGACTAGTGCTGTTGCCAAAGGATGTAACACTCTGGTTGTTATCGCTGTGTCCCTCATTCGACACGACTTAGGTGAGATGAGTAAGACAACGTTGGACCAACCGGCGCAAATGTCATTCGGGCCGCAAAAAACCAAAAGCATTTCCTATTGAAATAATGGCGGGATGCTTGTTGCATCTCAGTGACTTGTCCGCATCCTAATGACCCGAATTACATATGGCTATTCCCTCTCCCGACCTTTTTGTTGTAGAACGTGAAAGTCTTATCCACACTAATTTGGATACTAGTAAGTCGTTGCATACTTATATTGAGATAGTTGGTTTCCTAGTTTTCGATTACTTCTAGTCATATTGTTAATGCTGTATGAATGAAGCATAGACGTTTACTGTCCAGTGCTCACTGTTCAGTTGATAATAATAATAGTTCGTCAAGAAGCGTTGCACCAATTAGTAAAGTAAACAATCCCATACTTGCATTATAATAACAGATTGTTCGTTTAGACGAATACCTTAAACGACACATGTCAAAAAACGTCCCTACATCTAAGAAATCTGAAGGAAATTGTTCATGTTAAGAGCAAAGGAACTGGTGTCAATGAAACGGTTAGTGTTATTATATTTTATTACCACCCATGTACAGTAGTATCGACATTTGAATAAATGTGAGCTGAAAATGATTGTGATGTGCGGCCTTCTCTATATTGTTAACTTGTCTGTATATTCTAGAACTCTAACAGCGTATCGCTTTCAATAGGGGAAGGGATAGTGCAACGGTTAATAATGCAGTACATCAGGATGCAAGGTGGAGGGAACGCATTAACTCGGTTATCTCCAAGATTGCAAGGAGAATCGACTCGAACAGCATTCTACAACAATCATAACGAAGACGAAGTCCGCAAGCGGCAGATGAAACAACATGTGAAATATTCGAAGATCTATGTTTACTTTTTATTTTCTCCCTCAACAATTTTCACGGCAAGGTATTATGTGAGATACAACTACAGTGATGCTGAGATATTTGCAAAACTCCGGACCGCAGGTGTTTGCAGTAGGGAACGAGCGCGCTATTACCCTTTCCGGGAGCAAACGCGTTCACCACCACTCCAAGCGGGTCCTTCGTTTCGCCTGTCTCTCAGCTAGTTCTATTGATCACTGCCATCAGCAATCACCTGTCAATGGGATTGATCTAGGGAGCCCAAATCGGCAACGAACCCAGTTAAGCTGAGGCTGAAGTTGAAATCACACTCTTAAGCTTTTTTATTTACTGCTTACTATAATTTTTCATGGCAGGGTGTCATGTGAAATGCAACTAAGATGATGCTGAGATATTTGCAAAACCCCGGACCGCAGGTATCTGCGGCGTTGAACGAACGCGGTATTACCCTTACCCTGGGCTAACGCGTTCACCAGTTGCGAGACAGGCGAAACGAAAGACCCACACGGTGTGGTGGTGAACGCGTTAACCTCCGAAAAGGGTAATAGCTCGTTCGCTCCCCACCAGAGACACCTGCGGTCCGGAGTTTTGCAAATATCTCAATACCACTGTGGTTGTATTCGAAGACCTTTGCGGAGGGTGAATGCGAAGGAAAACAAATCGAATGTAAAAAGTGGTAAGAGCCACAAAGTAGATATGATGACGGGCGCTGTAAAGTGAAGTTTTAAAAAAATGTCTTCTTCAGTATTATCGCGAATACGCCTGGTCTTCTACTCTGCGGAGAATGCATGGAACTCAATACATGTACTTCGCTCAGTTTGCACACCTCGAAGATTGACGTTAAGTAGGCGCCATGTTAACAGCGGTTTCTATATCACTCAGTTGGTACGGAAAGCAAGGAATCATTACGGGACCCTTGTGTGTTTGTTTGTACAGCAGAGTCTTCTCATTCGTGGTGACGGAGATATCTTATTACCATCCTCACACTACTCACAAAAAACAAACTCCTCCGAAGTTTTGTCGAAGAGTTTAGCTATACTATTATTATGTGTAGAGTATAGTTTTTCTTAGAACACTTTGATGCAACATCTATGATTGGAAAGCTATAAATAAACACGGGAAAGTATAACAAAAAATGAACTTTGGTGAAATCATAAGCAGAAAAGTAATTGCCTTGAAATCAATGCATATTGTCCGATCTGTTTTCACATGTGCAGTGACGTCAATACATATGGTAATGATCTTTCTAGAAAAAAACTCTAGGTATACGTTGTTTTATGGTCGGGAACAAAAACAATTCGAAATTTTTCTCACCATTCGTCTTCTAATTTTCACTCAACAATTCTGTCTATTCTTAATGGAATAATCCGCACTTTTCTTTCAGCTTGTAGCTCAGGCGAATACCCTGTTGACATTCATATCGGGAGGTATGGAGTCGGTGAAGAAAAGACTGAACACACTAAAGAAAACATTGCTGGACGTGAGCTTTTTGGAATCGGCTGAGATTTACGGAGAGCGAATTGAGTTAGAGCGGTTAGTGCTAATCCGTCTTGCTATTCAGTTTTTTTTTATGACTTTAAATAGGTAGCGTACTTTTAACTGCATACATCGCTTTGGTGTTATAATTCTAGAACTAAACCTAATTTTAATGGTGAAACATCACTGAGCGAATTATAAATTTCTTCAGATCACCCACACGTGATTTTCTTTCTCTGTAAAAAACCCTATTAGAAACCATACAGTTTGGGCTATGCCAACTTTGTTATTTCTACTCCACTTGAATAAATATTATCAGCGGTTTCTGTTGAAATGAATCTTAGAAATAAAGCGATGTGTTGGTCGGTTATCTGTGAAGTGACTGTTTGCTGTTGTAGCCCAGTTTAGACTAACAGTGAAGGGTATATCACTAGATCATCATCTAAAAGAGATTCTCAATCTGTTTTTTCATCTTTTATATCAATTATCTGTTATATTTACCGTTTTCGGTCTTAAGTGGTGATCGTGAGGTGCATAGTTCACAGTGCGCGATAGCTGTTCAGGTGTTGTACATGACCGTCTATCATACTTTCTGTTGTTCTTCGAGTTCTTTTTCTTGAACTGACTGAATTTCGTTTTTTTTCGATTGTTTTTTAATTTATTTTGTTTGCCTTCATAGTTTGTATCTCATCTTCTATGTTTTCCACTGACTTTTTATATTACAGTCCCTTCGACCAACTGAAATCATGTAAAAATGTAGGTTGCGTGTTTACCAAGGGCGCGTGTAGCACAGCGGTCGGTGGCACCTTGCAATTCACATAGGATCGATCCTCGCGCGCCAGGCCCACCAAGCCCTCCATCCCTCCGAGGTCGGGGAATTGATGCCGTACTAGTCTGGGAGGGTAGCAGCATTGGCTCGATAGATCGGTAGACTACCACGAGTCATTGTATAAACTAGATATGCATTCATTCATTGCCAACGATGCTTATTGAAGTCGAATGCATGGCGCATCCTTAGTTCGATGTGGAGAGCTATATCCTTTTTATTAAGTGTTTATTTAAGTATTTCTTTGTGTTATCGCTGTATTCTCAACTTTGAGCGCTTTATCACTACCAGTTTAGTCCGAAGCTGTAGTAATTACGGCTATGAAATATAACAGCTTTCATCGGGTAGATTTTTTTCTTTTTGTGAGGAATTTTCTTATTCCATTTACGGTATTTATACACTACTCATTCATGGACAGATCGGTTTAATTGGCACGCAAGTTATATTGGATTTTGGAAATCGGCCACTGCATGACTATGATTACACTACTCAAATTGCTTGTGCGGCGTAATTGGCTTTCCGTCATAACTGAGTTGTTCCGAACCGATGAAATAGCGCTAATTGTGATTGCTGCCGCACCACTTTGCAATCATCAGAACTTTTATGTCATCGAATTTACTGTCAGAAATGGATGTCGCCTTTAAGAAATCTTGGCTTTTAGGTTTTCTTTGAGTTGACGCAGTTATTTTGTTTTTCATCTTTATGACCTTTAGGAGCAGGATTTCTATCTGTCAAATATGTGCGCGTCTAAAAGAAATTGTACTATCACGGTAACGTTTTGCAACTGTGCAAGTCTTCCACACTTCCTCATACGCTTCGTTTTCTTGAACAAGCTGAGGGCATTCTCTCTGTATCAGTCGATTGTCAACATTTTGCACCGATTTGTTTGCCTGTGGTGATGGACGCCAGAGCCACCATTTGGGGGCAGGGCACCATCTCATATTACGTAGCCCGACATGTCCGCTGATCATATAATCGTCCACATCTTAAGCCCTGTCCTGTGGACGATAGTCATCTTAGAAAGTTGGAGGAAACGGCTAATGAATAGCGGAAGAGTGGCAAATAGCGCGCTGATGATTGCTTTACTTTATTACTAGGCGTTATCTGGATCTGGGATTCGATTTTCCTAGTAGCATGGGTGCTCTTCAGTTAATATCTATCACCCATGAAAATGTGAAGAATAATAGGATCCTCAGTACAGAGTACTGCGCTTTTCGACTGTTTGTCACTTGCAATTGTAAAAAAAACGATTGCTTCAACACTGAGCGAGAAAGCGGCTATGGAATTTAAAACGCTTTCTTGTACTGGAGAAACATCTTTGAAACATAATTGACCACACAATACCAATGCGTAAATGGGTGGGCAGAGTAGAATATATGCATTTATTTGAATTCGTACTGTTTCCTATTGTTTGTTTTGCTGCAAAGAATTTAGTTGTTTTAACCAGGTGTGATGTGGTTCATGAGAAGCTCTTTTCTACAATTCATATTTTGCTAAGAACCTCGGGCGAATTTTACAACTCCTACCACGCCCGGCGTGGAACCAGGCGTAACTCGAGACGATAACCACAGAAAATTGGACATATTCGCAATTGCGTTAAGTAAGAAGGGAAACAGAATAATGCGAGTTTCGACCTTCCTTGCTGTCTAGGACTATAGATTTGAAAATGTATTGGACATAAGCTAATTCCCTTGACACTTAATGAATTCCAATACAAAAATATTAGTTTACTGCTCAAGAGAACTGAAAATTTACGGATAAGTTTATCATCATAGATACATTAGAGTGTATTTTAGAGAAGACGAAGTTCATAACAGTTCACATTTTCAGATGGATGCTACTGGTAACATTGCTGTCCATCATGATGTGTGTATTGTTCGCCGGTGTAATTTCTTTCTGTCGTCAATCCAAAAAAGGAGCTGTAGTATTTTCCGGACTTGGCATTGTTATTTTCTTGGTCGTTTGGACGCTATTATGCCTTGTCTTGCCTCTCACAGTGGTAAGTTTCTATCGGTAATAATATTGACGCTTATTGTCCGTCGTTTTTGACCCAAGTGTGTTTCAGTTTTCTGTACCACTTTACAAATGTTAGTGCCCACCACCTTTCATCTATGGTTGAATTGTTACCAATTGAAGCATTTCCTCTGATGAAGATGCGACCGCCTTCTTTTAGACATTGGTGGATTTTTGCTCATCTGGTGGTCAGTACATTCGTTCGAGAATCAGCGATCCAATGTTGAGCGCGATGAAATTCTATCAGACATGTGACGCAAGACCAACTCACGACAATGTGCCACCAGTTTTTGGCGCAACGAACATTAGCGACACGCTGAGCGCTTTTCAGGCGAACAGAACTCAGTTGAATTCTGTTCTTGACGTAGCATTTAATCATGACTCAGTGGTGAGTTATCTTGTATTAAATAAATAACGCTAACGATCTGAAGAAATAGTGATGGTTTGACGATTTCTTTATTTTAAAGCGTCAGTTACAGCAACGTCATAAATGCGATTCACGTGGTGTATACCATTCTGATCTAAGAATGCGTATTATCGAACAGTTTAGAGATCTTTAAATGAAATTAAAAGTAGTTTGAGTATGAAAAGGCATGTTTTTCGGAACACGAAAAAGAAACTTAAGCGATGAGAAGAAAAGGAATTTTAGGTAGTGTATTGTTGTGAATTGAGGTGATAAACCATTCAGATATAATGGGTACCTTCTAAACAAAGCTCGTTTAAAGGCTTAATGCTCTAAGGTGCAGTCAAAAGAACTTATTTGTCGGAGAGTTTCCCAGTCAGTAGTTTATACTTGAACAAAGAATAGTGACTTGGGTATGTACGCTATGTGAGGCAGAGTTTGAAGATGAATTCGTTCAACTTTTGTGGCTTTTGATGTGCAACGTATCACTGATGGTTGGCATCCCAGAGGTTTTTCACAGCACATCGCTGTTGTGATGATCTTGCCGGTAGTCAGAATATTGTGATGGACTGTTGCGTCTCTTAGAGCACCAAAATTGCCCTGTTACCTTGTTTCGGTGCAAGTTAGGTTCTGCGAGGTGTTTAAAAGCTTCATCTTGGTCTACTCACTGCAATAAACATAGTTCATTATCGAATAGAGGAATCCACTTTCTATAGAATTTCGTTATCGCTCGAGAAATGGGCTGTTGCTGAAGAACAGTCTAGAGTACACTTCATAATAACGATGTCTTTCGTCTTGGTTTAAATCGTGTGGCATCCATTTGTTGAGTGTTTTCAACTTTTTTTAGTCTTTAAAACGATATTCAGATTTCTGACTGATTAACTCTGAGTTGTTTCGCAACTTTTTGACTGGTTTCCGGCATCTATTCACAGATTTACGCCTTTAGAACTCTTCGTCAACTGGTCATGAGTGTCTAGGGAAACGTCTAGCGAAAAAAATTGTACATCAAGTCTCACATGTACTGATACGAAGCTTTTGAAACTATTGCTCAACTCTTTATATTACGGGGTGTTACTTTATTCTTTATTTAAGAACAAGCTGACGTTTCGGCGGATTTCGCCTGGGAAGGTCAAGGCTCTGAGGTAGGCGAAATCCGCTGAAATATCAGCTTGTTCTTGAATAAAGAATAAAATAACACCTTGAGTTCGCTCAACAAGAATGCAATGAATTATTTGACCAATGCCGAGGTTGATAGAAGGTGGGTTATGGGAATTATTACGAGACATCTATTCAATATAAATTCGGGATATGTATCCCTGCTCCCCTTCCCATTCATGTCTAGTTTAAAAAAAAGTTCCCGGCGTTGATCAATCCCTGAGAAATGCGCCATGCATTCGACTTCATTAACTATCGTTGAAGGTGATTGAATGCATATCCGGCCTTTACAATGACTCGCGGTGGCTTACCGATGTATCGAGCCAGTGCTGCTATCCTCCCAGATAAGTCTGGTACCAATTTCCGAGCCCGGAGGGATGGAAGGCTTGGTGGGCCGTGGGCGCGGGGATCGATTCCTCGTTTGTGTCGCAGTGGCGCCTCCAACCGCTGCGCCATCTATTGCTTACGCGAATAAATTTGAACTAATAAAGCAAGACAACACTGTTTTCTTGCATTGAAGGAGTCATTTCAACTAACTTAAAACAATTGTACATTAAGTGCTAGAGAAGTTTTACACGACAAACAGTCAACTAAATAATTTTCTGTAAAGTGATATTTATTGTTCCATGATTCTTCAGGTAGATTACTGACGTTTTTGTCATTTTTTCTATTGCTTATTGTCCAAGAAGGCAATATATAGTTACTTGACACTTGAACGGCCCGTCCTCACTAGTTATGCGGGCCCCAGCACAATCACTATTTCTCGGAGATTTGCTGGTTAAGCCATTGTGGTTCCCTGGAATCCCGAGGGCAGCCAAGCCAAAGTCTGCCCCAGGTCGTCACCACGACAGGCAGTCGCAGCCCTTGTGGACCAGATGGAGATTTCCCACCATTCGACTTTGACACCACGACGGTAGTGGATCCTGGTATTGGTTTAGTCTTAGCTAGGCTTCCTAATGGAAACGCCGGACTCCTTCTCAGCTTGGGAGACCCTGTCGATGGGACGAATCTCCCCGCTGTACATCGCAGTCCGACACCCAGAAACACCTCCCAGCTACGATGAGGCGGTAAACCGTTGGGAAGAAGGTAATATATTCTACCTGGATTTATGAAACATATGGTGACGTTCATTTCTCTATGCGATGGGTGGAAATCAGTGTTTCCCTTTTACATTAATATGAAATTGAAAGAGTTTAAATATTATATGTGCTATACGAAAATTTTAGCTACTTTTCAGATCTCCAATTCATCGGCCGTAATAGCGGGCGATACGATTCGTTCACTGAAAGGAATTGGAGCATTAGAATCAACCCTTGCTTGTTATGCCTTTAGGCAGGGTGTTCGAGCGATGAGTTTCGGTGTATGCGATCAAGCCATGTAAGTGCCTTTTCATAAATCTTTCCATATTTTGTTCGTTCTCAAAATGTGTTCTATACTTATGCCTTCCCTGGTGGGCTAATTTCAATTCGGGATTTGAATTGGAACGCGGTAGTAACTACTTGCGTTTGATATCGTGACTTTCTTTGGGTCGCGAAAACATCTACCCTATGTGTGACATACTAAATACTGAGTAAATACTGCTTATTCATCTGTTGTTTTCACTTACAACTTGAAACGTATTTTGAAGAAGTTTCAGTAACCTGCTATGAACCTATACATTACAGAATTTTTTGAAAAGTAAAGTAGTTTACGCCTACATATCTTGTAATGTCCGGACAGTCCACTTTAGCTTGATTCCATATTTCTGTGCTAAGGTGAAAATCCTCAGCAAACGCTTTCCGTCCTCAGTTCAATTCCATTTGCTTACTCATTTGGTATAAATATTAATAAAGGAGATGCTCTAGGCGTTGATCCCTGAGGGATGCGCTATGCATTCGATTTCATTAAACACCGTTGGAGGCGATTGAATGCATATCTGGCCTTTACAAGGACGCGCGGTGGCCTACCGATGTATCGAGCCAGTGCTGCTATCTTCCCAGACAATTCTGGTACCAATTTGTCGAGCCCGGAAGGATGGAGGGCTTGGTGAACCTAGGGCGGCGAGACCGACCGCATATATTGCAAAGCGCCTGCAGCCACTGCACCACACGCACCCCACACTCTTTAGGGATACCATTTTATGTAGTATCGCATCATTTGAAGTTGAAAAAATCCATGTCTTGAATTTTTTAAGCATACAAAGGTGTACGTATACTTTCAAACTGTTGCTTTATAAAATGTAGACTATTTCTTAAGATTTCTTCAAGGAGGGCGAAAGTTGTCGTACTGCAGTCGTATTTCGTTTCCTAGCGAACTGTACCACATTTTGAAGAAAGACAATGCTTTCTTATCTATGGTTTTTCATAATGCTTGTGAAAGTATTTAATATTTTGTGAAATTTTGATGAGATCTGAAGAGGTTGCCACTATCGAAATGCATTGTGTTTCAGTATAGGGTCATCTCTCCTAACATTTTGCCTGTTCTTCTTGGGCATGTTTCTCTTTACATTGCTTCTCATCGTGTCACGTTCATGGAATCTCTTCACTAGACGGTAAGTTCTATGCTACGCGACATCTATAAATGTCATATTTCAGCATTCTTCCTGGTACCTGTTATAATTGACTTGATTTAAGCTACCACGAATACGTTTTGTTTTCATTCTACCTCAAATGTTTAAACATTTACTTTGTCAATCAGCTAATTCACACGCGCTTAACGCATACCATCCCTGTTACTGCTAATTCAGAAATCACATGAACCTAAAGGTGATGTTGATTTACGACGGTTGTAAGAAGAAAGAGACCTAGCAAACATTTCTCGCAACAGATGAAATCGTCCATAAATTATGAGGACTTTTTTTTCCTGGTTGGCTTTCAATCATGCTACGAACACTTCTTAGCTTCATTAACTCTATACCATATCACTTAGTGCTTTATGAGTCGACCACATGCTGGCCTACTGTGTGATAACATATGACAGCAATGCTAGACGAGCTCTGATATAGTTGGACATCTGTTTCTGAGCCAACTTCTTCATAGAAACGGCCACTACTTGCTTGTTACTACTGCTATAGGTCGACGACCACTGCTTTCCTTGACATCTATGTTCATCATGGTGCCCATGTTTCTATTAAGAGCAAGTTTTCGTGTGTAGAAATATGTGTCGGTGCAGTAACGACTTTGATATTGGGTTTCCGATAAAAAAGGAAGAGTAAAAAAGAATAAGGATCCATTCTTATTGTGCTTTTTTAGACCATCTGATTACGTCGAAGTGGACGAGGATGATCCATTCTTCCCTCGTACAAATGATTCCATGATCCCGGTTGACATCTATGGAACACATGTGTTCAATCCACGAACGCGGTATAACATTTCGTATTATAATTTCCTGTAGGAAGACACAAAAAGAGATCCTATCGTTTTGCGTCAGATAAAGTGAACGTTAATAAGTCTCTCTGTAGGGATCGCGGTGAACCGTCAACAAACACAACTACCGCCACAGGAAACGGTTCTGGTGAAGATCAGACAGCTCCACTTTGGAATACCACCAGTGCTCCACCTCTCTCTAGGTTAGTCTACCGCAGTGTTATTCTCAGTTAACTCTAAACAGTAAAGGAGTGCTTAGAGAATTGTTTTTTTAATTTCGTGGCATGGATAGATCAAATGTCTTAATTTCTCAATTTCAGCGCCACCCGTTCTCCCTACCACGAGAATTCATACGGAAACTATATGAACAACCGTTACGATGTTTAATTTACTTTCTGACTGTATATAATGCTGTTTTCGATATACTCCTTTAACGAATTCCCAACATTGCTATGGTTTAAAAAAAAAAAAAAAGCCGCCTTTTGTGAGGGCGAGTCCTCATTTAATAATGTCACACTGTTGGTTTCCTCATAACGAATACATTGTCTATGGTCAGTTTCTGACTGGCAGTGTTCCCTTTTTAATTGTTGTGTCATGACTTTTGATGAGTAATTAATGAATGTATTGAATGCACTATATATTTTCAGTGCAACAACTGTGTATACAAAATGAGAGTCCGCACAAATCGGTGATGTCGAGCAAAACCGAAAATCACATTCTTCGTAGAAGATTGGAAAATCCTTAATCTCGCAAAAATTCATAAGTTGCCTAGTGACTTACTATAATGTAATAATAGATAGTAGAAAGTATATAAGATAATGAGGTAGCACTAGCAATTGAATGCTTTTTGGTTTAGCTTCGATCGCATCCTCAGGTTAGTCAACACTCCGATTTTCGGAGTAGTCATTTAAATAGCTACAAATCCCACTGTAATGTATTAAGTGTCAACTTATCCGTTAGCGGCCATGCCTGCAGTATTGGTGGCCAGCTGACATCTTTATTTAGTACCTAATCAAATTTAAGAACAGGACCAGATGAAGCGACGTTTCTCAGTCAGGGAACTTTCTGCCGGGATTTTACTTGAAGAGAGAGTTTAAACGTTGAACGACCATCTGTGATTAATTAAACCAGCCATCTTTTTGAGTCATATCCTCAATTCCTGTGTTTCTTCTCTGGTCGTAAGTCTTGTGTTCTACCAATATTTGTGGAACCATGTGAGAGTTGTTGCCTTTATCGATAATTGCTCCACCAAGTAATGTAACCTTCAAATATGATCCATTTTGTAGTGCCGGGTGTACAACATGATGCGTTGTATGCATTAGGAACCATGTAAACTTTCATCCTGTTCTACTGGAACATGCATATGACGTCGACGATTTGGATGACAACATAGGTAGTAGAAAATCATTACAGAGATGCCTGTAAATACATCTTTCACTAAAATAATATTTGCAGGTAATTGCTACACCCAGATCAGAAATCATTCTGATCTGGGTGTAGAAAAAAAATCAGAAAGCAAACATTGCGAACTGTGAAATATCTGCAAAACTCCGGACCGCAGGTGTCTGCGGTGGAGAACGAACGCGCTATTACACTTTCCGGGGGGTTACCGCGTTCACTAACACACCATGCGGGCCCTTCGTTTCACCTTTCTCTCAGCTAGTTCTGTCGATCACTGCCATCAGCAATCACCCGTCACAAATAATAGCCTGCCGTGAAAACTTGTAAAAGGCAGTGAATAAAAAGTCAACATTGCGAATTGTCTCTAGTCGTTTCTTTACACACAATACCGCAGCATCCCCTCACTTTTTCTACGGTAATGGTAGATGTAGAGGGTGAGTAGTGCAGTGGTAGTTACGGCACACATTGTGAGCAGGGCGATGGTTCAACCCCGCCGCAGTCTCGCCGAACCCTTCATTTCTCCGGGGTCGAGAAATGAGTACCAGACTTGTCCGGGCCCTATTCACTGTCAAATCAGCACAGCAACGCTGCAGCATAGCTATCTTAGCAAATGAGAAAGAATCGACTCAAGGAGCCGAACCCACACGTAAAAATGTTCGAAGAACTTCGAGAATGATAGGTGCGACGAAACGAATGGAGTGCAATAAGTGCTAATATTCGGAAGGCTTATGTGAAAGAGGGGCCGTGTAAAAGAAAAGGTGGATATTTCAGAGTTCTCCGTGCATAACAGAAATGATATTCGATACCTGCTATAAATGAGAAACCCGTTAGCACGGCTGCTTCGATTTTGTATGGAAACCGAAGTGAATCATCTTTAAGCCACAGTGTTAAGAAAATCTAAATCCAGTCGCTGCTTGAGGTGAGCAGAGAAACTTTATAGAAAGAGTAAATCTAATAACAATTATGGACACTTACAATGATCTCCAGTGCCTCCACAGTGTACGCCACAGCGTACCGACACCGCGTTGGACCGTCAGCCATATTGAAGGGAGTGAATATATGAATAACAGCGTTGATAATCATTAGTCCCTCCTCTAGCACTCTCGATGTTGTTCGAACAGACTGAAAATTCCACTGATTAAGGGCCTCAGAAATGCAGCAGTGTACACTTCTACGCATTTGAGTTTAGAAATTGTTCCGAATTTCTGCAAAATGAAACTATTTTTCTTGCCCTTTGTGGACTTCTTCCTATAGATTTTCGATAGCGTTTCTTCGGCTGTTCCGATATTTTTTTTCACTTCCAACTCTGTCGTTCTTGAGCTTTATTGTATGCTGTCTTTCTCAGACTTTATGAGGCTTACATATTCTCGACGTTCCTTTTCTATACGATGCAAAAAATCAATGTTTGTGCCTTATTTTACGACTATGTATAACAAAATGATGATCCAAACCTTTTCTGGTCATGATGTGCGCGTGCGTGCGTTTGTGCGTGCGTGCGTGGTTGTGTGTGTGTGTGTTTGTGTGTGTGTGTGTGTGTGTGTGTGTGCATGTGTATGTATGTATGTGTGTAGGTGCAGACGTAGGTGTAGGTGTAAGTGTAGGTCTATAAGCCCAGCATGGCACTACCTTTTCCATTGCACAAGGTTTGGTCGTGTTTTCAGATGATCGTCCATCCCTACCTCTTTGTATTTTGCAGTTTATAGAATTAAGCAGTGGATTTTCGACTTTGGTTTCAAGGCGGCGGCTTCATTGCTACCAAATTCTACTAATTACCTTAATTTGCTCTACACATAGGTTATTAAACCAATGGTTTACCACCTCATCGTGGTTAGGACGTGTTCCTGGGTGTCGGGCTGCGATGTACAGCGAGGGGATGCATCCTAGCAGGGTCTCCCATGCTGAGAAGGAGCCCGGCGCTTCCATCAGAACACAAGGGCTGCGACTGCATGTGGTGGTGAAGATCTGGGGAAGACTTTGGCCAACGTGTCCTCGGGATTCCAGGGAACGACAATGGCTTAATCAACAAACCTCCGAGAAATGGTGGTTGTACTAGGGCCCGCACAACCAGTGAGGATGGGCCATTCAATTATTAAGTATAGGTTATTCACCATTACGGATCCGGACTGAAGCCGATGTATTACTGAGCCGATCGCGTAAATTTCCGTCCGTTGTTCATAGTATACGATGAGTTTGTACCAATCCTAAGTTACATTTACGATGTCATAGATTCATTTCTGCAGAACTCGTCTGTTATTTCTACTGCATAGGACAATGACGTCATTACGGAATAGGTTGTGTAATCAGCTAGATCCTCATTTTCACGACTTGCTGTTCACAAGCTTGAATCTCTCCATAAAATGCTCGATGTTCACTTGCACACTCTGTAACAGGAGCTATAAACTACCTACATTCCTGTCTCTACTGTTAGTGGGTGGTTTATCAAAAGAAGCTCTACAACGCAAAAAATCTTGCAGCTGTTGCTTCCCTTTTTATTCCCTTTAAGCTCCGACTTTAATGTCCTATATTCTAACACGTCTTTATTGGAACCTTTTGTAGTTTCAGTTACGTACTTTATTTTGTTTTTATCTTACACTCCACGACATCACATGTTTTGGGGATCACATCACTTGTTGCACTTGATTCTTTTCCTTGCATCTATATTCCATGAATATCTTTGAATTTTTGCACGAAGGTTTGTCTTCAGCTTGAAGACTGTTGGCCTTCTTCATTAATCTGATAGAATGTTAGTCGAATCGATTCTCCATCGAATCCTGGAACAGCCGTGCTGGGCGTTCCCTGTTCTCCACCATAAGCTGGTGCCGTCTTTTCTGGATTAAATTTACGTTTTTCCTCATCAGAATCGCTTTATGAACTATCGTTTCCACGTCAAACAGGTTTCGCCTGAATAAGTTACGCATTGGTGAGCTAATTCCTGACAATGGTGCATACCTTTGGTTCTACCTTTGTATTACTTGATTTACTGGTACCAACAACCGATCTTAGATTCTGTAATTTACAATGCACGTCGTTATTACACGTTGTTCGAGCATTTGAATGTGCCTGGAGATTACAGGAAACTTTCCGCTCTTCATTTGTACAATCACGATATGAAGCATCTGCTGAAGCGATAACCATCGCTAATATCTCATGGATTTCCTTTTCGGGGATAATGGTTTCCAGGTTTCTGAAGGTCATAGTGGACTTGTGGTCTCTGCTTTAAAAAAGTGTATTGGACAGCAAGCCAACCATATAGTTGCCGCCTAATGTGACATGGTCATTTTAAACGGTGGCGGTGTCCTACCCCTCCATGTAGGATTCCTGGACTCGTGTTCGCTGATTTCCTGAAGGCAAGTCCTCGCCGCTTGCTCTCATAATGGCTACTGTGGTTTTATTTAGTACTCTTCATGTTGAACCCCCTTTAGCAGGTTTCAGAGCACCCATTAGCCAATAGTGAAGTATCGCAATACGTTTACAACACTGATAAACATCCTTAATGGCATCTATAGAAGCAAAAAATATTGTTAACATAACTTGTTTACCTGTAAGGCTCTGATATGCACTAGGGAGATCAGAAAATGAAGAATTAAAAAAGGAACTATCTTGTATTGATATGATAACAACGACAAGACAATGATGATGAAGCGTGACATTACGGTCAGAAAGCGCCATAGCAGCTGAAAAGTGGAGAAAACTTAACAACCATTAAAATCACTAAACCAAAATTATGAACAGGTTAGACTGAATGGACCTTGGGCTTTCAAGCCTTCCCTACTTGGTCGTTTTTTCTACGACTACGTTATTCTCTACCATTATATCAGTCCGGTTGCATACAGTATGTTTAGCCCAGATCTAATCATTTAGATAAAGTACGTCCACTTGTCACTATTAGATCGGATTTATTGGATTATGCATGTTTGTATACACCTTATCTCTGCCAAACGAGAAAATTACTTGTGTTTTCGGTGATTTGAGCCTTTTACTTGAGTCCTTCTTCCAATAGTACTGGATACATCTACCCATAAATTACAACACATGGAATATGAACATTAAATTAAGCAGAATTAATTACTCTGATGGAAACGAGATTTGTGCTTGAGATGTACTTTTGTAGCAGATATCTTAACGTGGTCTATCCAATCGTGCGTTTCCAACGGTTTACCGCCTCATCGTGGCTGGGAGGTGCTTCTGGGTGTCGAACTTCGATGTACAGCAGGGGGGATTCATCCTCCCGGCAGAGTCTCCCAAGCTGAGAAGGGGTCCGACGTTTCCAACAGGAAGACTAACTAAAGGTCAACCAATACCAGGATCCACCACCGTTCTGGTATCAAACTAGTCGCGTGGTGGTAAATCTCCCTCTGATCCACAAGGGCAGCGACTGCCTGTGGTGGGCGACGACCTGGAGCAGACTTTGGCCTGGTTGACCTCTGAATTTCAGGGAACCATAATGGCCGAACAAGCAAAACTCCGAAAAAACGGAGATTATGCTGGGGACCGCACCACCAATGAGAATGGGCCATCCAAGTATGTAACTAAATGGAATTTCATGAACTCGGACGTTATGCAAATTTTGAAATGCTCCTTTTTTACGAACCAGTTAGCCCGAAAGCACAAATTGCAGAAAAATTCACAAAACATGTACTGCATAAAATAAAAGCAATATTATTGGAGTTAACGGAAACAGACTTGTAAGTTATCATGAAATTGAAAACTCTAGTTGAAAATTAGGTAACTAGTCGTAAACTTGATTCTAGATTTAAAAAAATCATTGATTTCTTAACATTATCTATTCAGACATAGGGATTATTCAAAACTAGCACATACTTGAAGGATGCTTTCATGAGGATGCATGTTCACTTTGTCTGGTCTCACCATTCGGAGACTTCGATGTTGAATAGATATTGACCAGCAGATGCTAAGCAGTGACAGCGCCATCGATAACATTTGCACATACACTGAAACCATTTCAACCGTCGGCTATAGTCTTTAAAATATTTGGTAAAGAAAAGGCAAAAAGAAATAGGAAGTAGAGCTTGTTCTAATCATAACCGTAACCTACTCCAATGCGGAAGGTTCAGTATGTTGTTGGTCTCGTTCAAATGCCATCTCAGAAACTCTGAAAGTATATTGCCTTGGATGATCAGCTGAGGAGCGGACTCCAAAAAGCTCTCGAAAAATCGCAACATCGTCGCGTCTTTTTCGGCTTCAATCATTCGACAGAAGTGCTTGCGTCGTTTTATAGGGTCTGATTCAAGCCGAAAACGAATACCATGTACGAGCGCCTTGTAGAACCACCATAAAGGACCGATCTGTGCAGAAGAAAAATGAACTTATTTAAACTAGACTATTTAATTTCAAGATTATAGTCAGCTAGATGTATTCTCTTGAACACTTCAAACAGCTGGGTATAAGTTCTAAGCCATGTTTTCGATTCCTCTCATCATTCTTTCTCTTTTAAATAAAGATAAGGAAGTGAAGTGAATGTGGCGAATAGGACAAGCTTTAGCAGGAATGTCTTCGTTTGTAAGGATGTAAAGACTATCATCGACAAAAGAATTAATGATGGATTCGACTTTTTAGTCCTCCCTTACAACAGCATTAAAAAACCGTGAGAACAATGAATTTGCAAATGAAAAACAGCGATGAAAGAAAAAAAAAAAGTGGGACAGGATGGTTGAAAATTCTATTGCAATTCTGAATGGAGTCAAGCAATGTCAAAAAATGCTAAAGGAACAGAATAAATGGTAGCGGCATATAGATTAAAGTTTGGTGAATTTTGTAGCTCTTGTGAAAGGATCGAAATCGAGCATAAAAGTTTCTGTCTGTAAAGAAATTGTTGTCTTACCATCTAATTATTCATCTAGTTGTTGTTCATTTGATTATTTTTTTATTTCAGTTTGTTCAATTTTGTTTACCACTGCTGTGTTTGAAAAACGCACATGCGAAAACAAAGTTAATTGAAGGTTCAACGGCTGCGAAAGCCCTTTTGTATCTGGAAGCTTCTACCGCTAAAAACGCAGACCTGAAGAATGCATAGTAGACCGTGATTGCCGTAAGATTCACATTTCATCACGTCGTGATTTGATTTCCCTCTCGACTTTGTCTTAAGACGACTGTCGTCAACGATCCATGCGAAGGAGACCGCATTTAAAACGATGGATGGCACCAGCGACAACAGAAGGATGAACAAGCATGCAATCATCTGCAAAATGACTTTCGTGCACAAACTGATTAGCGATAACATGAACGGATTTCTCACTTCGTGGATCTGTAACTAGAAAAACGGCAAGTGCAGTGGAGTGATTAGTGGTGCCCTGCACTACACATGGGTTCAATTCCGCGCCTCAGGTTCACTAAGGCTTTTTCCGGGTTCGGCAAATAGGTACCAGACTTATCTAGAGGAAAGCAGCACTGGCCCGACACATCTGTAGGACAACGGCGAGACACTGCATAGGTCAGATATTCATTCAATCAGCTGTTGGTGATGCTTGATGAAGTCGAATGCATGACGCGTCTCTCCAAGATTGATTAAATCCGAACGATTTCCATGCTTCGTAAATAGAACAAATTGTATGCAGCCATTACACTAACACTTTTCTCCGACTGCTAGGTATTTGGTGAAATGAGGAGCATCACTGGCTGTATAGATTACTCAGTACTAGCTAGAACTCACCCTGCCATCATAATAATGAAAAATTGCGGTAGTGATATCGCTGATAACATCGAAAGTGTATGTGATCATTGCAAAACAAAAGCAGAATAAGTCGAATCGTCGAACAACCAGCTGTCGAGGTAAACGATCTAACTGCTCTTCGGTGACACTGACATCCTCTGTAATGTTCTTCCTCATTTATAATACAATCACAGCCTTCGTTCGTCTTACTTAATTAAATTGTACTTCACTAACTCTTTATATTCAGATATCCTACTCCACAGAACTAAACGAAACATTTGCACTTAATGGTTGAACACGAATTTCCTCTCTCTATTATTCCTTAACTTTATTTGTCAACGTTAAAAATTTTGAAAGGAATTTGACTGCGAAGAATTTCAAAAAGTCTCATGCGGCACAAAACAATACTATTACGGTAATAGTAGAGATTTTGATAAAATGTACTCGGCGCTTTTACAAAGAAGGCAATGCTTCCTTTATGATTTTGAATGAAAAAAAAGCTTTCCATTTCCATCGTTTAGGAACAACTAAGGTCGAAATCATAAATCAGTGCTATAACCAAGTTTGGATGCGCCAATACTCGCCTTAATTTCTCGGATTTTTTCGAATGGTCTACTGTGCTACCATAATTCTTACTAATTTCGTTCCCTAATTCTGCAATACTGTAGCTGTATGAATGAGTGTTCATTGCGGTCAGTGATTGAATAAGATTTTTTGGTTACCGATAAACTGACCTTGATCGAAGGCATAGTGATTCTCCGTCAAGTATATTAGTTTTGCAGGGCGTTTCTCGAACATTACGCTGCCATTTAGAGACTGAATAACTACAGCAAAAAATCGAATGTAAACGATACAGGGAATTCGTCTGACGATTTTGATTAAAGGTGCGACGATCGGACGATGTGCATACAATAAGGTCGATGGGCTCAACAGACTCCACGTTATCGATTGACCCGTATTATCCGAGGTAATAAATGGATGGGTGCATGGATGGTTAGGGTGCCTACGCCATCCGTACCATTCGCAGCACTTCCTCCGGTCGACCAGCGAACGCCAGTCGACGAGAAGCAATCTATCGTTGGCTTATCACCTTATAAAAATGCAATGGGTCTCCGAAATTGCTTCCACACCACAAATGTCACTGATTTTCTAAAGGATTTTTTATGTTGTTAAAAAGAAGTTCCATTTTATCTATATGATTTGTTTGGTTACGACATAAATGAAAAATGTGGAAGAGGTTTCTGGAGAGAAAATATGAGACAGTGTTTGTATTTGCCGTTTCACTAAACGACAACGGCAAACACACTGGCGTTAGTCTAATGGCAGGACTTGAATCGCGTTTTTCGTCGTATGTCAATGCCTTCCGCATAAGTACCATTTCGCAGTTCTTCTTGCACCCTATATTAGTTCATCTGTGGAATCATTTTCCCACTATCGCTAAGAACGACTCGTGATAGAACTTCTTCTTCGTCACTGAGAAATATACGTTAACATCTGTTGAGTTGTCAAGACGAAATATTGATTGTCTAGGTTTTTAAAATCTATTACGGGTTCCCTAAATAGACATCTCAAAAACTCTTCACGAATTAAACGTGTTTATTGTGTTGGTTAGTTGAGAATCATATTCTATAGAGCCAATACAAAAAAAGCGCTGGTAAGACGATCGGTGAAGAATGAATTCGGAATAAGTGGCGTGTTATGCAGTCATCCGTAGAAATAACGTGACGAATTCAAAACAAATGATGTTAGCATCTAATGTGGAGTGTGAAGGAATATTTTATGATGGAAAATGTGAAGAGGTGACAATGAGTATAGGCAGGCCCTTCCGTCCACGACAGTAGGTTCTTTTGAAGTGTTGAACAGCTACGGATGCTGATTTGTCTCCATACGGTTTCTGTCACGCTTTTAACAAACAGTTCTTCTGAGGTTCTAAAGCCTATCCAGCTTATATCCTTTCATTATGGAGTAACAGTATGTACTGAATTTCTGAAGGAAAGGAACTTATTCAGCTTTTTGTAGTTCTATGGCGTGCAGATCTGGGAAACGTACATTTCGCAATAATTTCATGCAGGCTCGAATGAATATTCAGGAATCTCGTGTTCGATTTGGACGGAAAACTAGGAACGTCTACTTCGGGCATTACTCACTGCCCATATTGACGCTAACGCAAGAGATCTAATGTTTTTATCAGTGAACATGCTTCTCATCATTCCTATTAGTCAATGACGTTCAACTAATTGATGAGTGCTGAGAAACGGCCAAGTTTTCCGAAGATATTGATGATAAGCATAGCTGGTAAAGTTTTGGCTATTTCATTGGACCGCTTTTTTTTTCTCCATTTTTTCCTCTTACTCCCAAACTGTTCTCTTTGTGTACTTTTCTTCCCTGCGTCCACACGTTTAAAATTGATAAATTTTGTTGTTTTAAAAAATTTTCGTGTCTTTCCTCACCTTTTATGGATGACAAGTAAAGTGATTCAGAAAGCGATAGCGTTGAAGATGATATTTGGCAAAGCAGGCTATCGTAGCAACGACTTGGAAGATGGTTACTTATTTAATATTCAGTAGTTTTTCAACACTAGACTATTGAAGACACTCAAAACGTCTTGAAAAATTCATGCCGTATTTCCAAGTAGAGTGCAAATAGAGTCGAACAGAGTGATGAGTGGAAGTGTTGAAATCAATCATCAGTGCTCATTACCAAGCGATTCCATTTGAGGTTTTCATATTTTTTTTTTTTCATTTTTGGGATACACTCCGTAAAAATAGCACCGGAACTCATGTGTTCGTAAGTAAGTTGGCATGCGACCTCTGTCGCGCTCAGCGTCTGGCGGTCGCGAACCGTCGCTGTACGTCGTGCAATGTTTGATCGGTCGTTTCGACAGTCGGTCGTCGTCTTACGATCTTTGCGAGAGTGTCGCTTCGCCACGATACACCACATTCATATACTCGTTAACATGTTCTTTCTACCTAATGTTCAAGTCTTTTTTAACTCTGCGTTTTTTCTTTTGTCTTATTTTTTTCCATATTTAGAAGCTGAACCTTCTTATTAAATTCTACGATACATCCATCTGTATAACTTCCCATGAAATGTAACTGAAACCCGTATTATAGGATTTCCTTATGGAATTCACTAGAGGCAAAACGGTCAGCTCGCAACTGGGGAGACCTCTATTTTGACACTTTGTCTTCTTCAACGTGGTTTTCCTCTATGGTGTAAGCAGTATAGCAAGTGTACAAAAGCAAATAAATTTGTTTATGAGATGCTGTAACTTAGTAAGGAAAAAATCTTGTGAAAATAGCAGTTGTCCCGTTGATTGTTCATGCTTCTAAGGATAGTGTTCCTTTTATTTCAGTGTATCCCAGACCACCTTTTCTCAACTTCCACTGATTCACCGCTTTATCAGTGTTAGATGGTGTTCATTAGAATCATACTGCAAAGTACAGCAGTGGTTCCCTTCACAATAAAGTCCTGCAACTGATAAGAAGTTTGAAATTTCCATTCGGAAGCACACCTAGGGGGTAAAGAGTAGACATGTCACAGGAGAAGTTGTCGAACCTTTGTAGCTATTTTTTTTAGCAAAGACTGTAGCAATAAAGCATCTTATACTAGAAGTGTTGTGTTCCTCAAATCAAGCCTTGTTGTCTTATTAAATAGCACTGGTACGCAACAATGATGAGTGGAGATTTCACTGGTGCTCACTTCAGTTGCACGGTGAGATTACAGATGATACGAGTAGTGTTTCCATTCAATTGCTAAGGTAATCTGAAGGTAAGAAACCGGAAACTTTTTTTCCCTGAATGAGCTTAAAGTATTTTCGATTCTGCCAAAATTTCTGAATTGTTTGTTAAAGTATTTAAGAAGATGACAGACTTGAAATACAAAAAAATCCAGACAAGCTCTTCTAAACTGTCCTTTAATCGGCTTAAAAGAAGTTTTTTTCATTCATGTTTACACTGCTTTACATAGGTATGTACGACCGGTTTCTACTGATACAGGACAGCACTTCTTGTGGTTAGAGTCCGCCTGATTATAGGCCTTCTTCATGATTTATCTACTTATTCGCATTTACAATAGGTATTTTAGAAATTCCCAGTTAAATAGCTAAAACCTGCGGAAGAATCTGAATGAAACTGCACATCTACTGTGTTTATGAAGACAACACGTTTGGTGGAGAGCTCTCACGATTGTTTTTGCACCACAAACAAATTTCTGAAGGAAGAATATGCCGCCTCTTTTCCTTATAAAGGGATCATTCCATGTTTTCTTGCATACCTGATACATATATTTTTAGTTTTCCATTCAAATAGACCGAGAACACAAGGAATTATTCGCTTTTCATATGTTTAAAGATTTTGAGGGGCGCGTGTAGTGCAGTGCTTAGAGGCGCCCAACAATGGACATAGGATCGATCCCGCGCCCCAGACTCACCGAGCCTTCCATCTTTCGGAGGTCACGAAATCGCTACCAGAGTTGTCTGAGAGAGTTGTAGCACTGGCTCGATACATCTGTAGGCCACCGTGAGTCATTATGAAGGCCACATATGCATTGAATTAGTTCTAACGACGCTTAATGAAATCAAATGCATAGCGCGTTCCTCAGGGGATTGATGAAAGCCGGCAGCTTTATCCTTTTACCTTCAAAGATTTCGAGAGAGTTTCTGAAACATTGCATCTTAGACTGACGTATCAATAACGATTGTTTTCATGGTATTAGAAAAAATAAATCAACCCTATCTGTCGCTAGTGAGATCATAATTTTATTTTTCTGAAACTTAGAAGATAAAAAGTCGCAGGTAAATATTGGACGTTCTAGAAATTGGACTCAGTTTTTCACTCGGTAGATGCTTGAAGCGCTGCTTGTATTTTGCACTAGTTTCCGTTTCTCCTACTTGTCATATATCGTATTCGTAAGAGCAATACCGATGTTATTTGTCATATTTCCGATAGTTGTTCGTCTTTACGAAGGGTGTTTTCGCCATCCTTTTCTGTTTCTTTTTCTCAAGCCACTTCGATGACGTTGAGTCTCCATACTCACGTTGAAATTTCTACTTTATTATGGTACAATATATCTATCTCTCAAGATGTCACTTTTAGACCAACGTTCACATCAAAATGCAGCACCTTGCCTTAGTGCTGTTTAATAGAGCAGTATTCAGTAGTTATTTTTTATTCCTAATCACTAACGTAATTCACTGTAACTTCTTATGAATTACGAATAAGGGCAGAAAGTGAGAAATTAGTACGAAACAATTCCATTGAGACGACAGTAGTTTTTCTGGAGCAATGCACCAAACGCCACATCGAATCATTCACTAATGAGCTAAGAACCTTCACTATCGTATGTTGTCGTCTTATACTAAAGCAACATTGCATCGCCATCTTATGCAGAGTTGGTTCGCCCTCCTTTCCTATGAAAAAACCTCTTCGTCACATGTATATTTACAGTTTACTTGCTTTATATGTACAGCCATGTAAATAGCTTTGATGACATAGCTTCGCCTTTTGCACGGATCTTAATGTCACGTGTCCCGATACGCCTTTTACTATTCCTATCCTTTCAGTGCACTCATCTTGTAGTTACAAACTGTAATTCTTGTGTACTTTACTTTAAGAGCCTCCATACGTTTTCCACGTAAGCACTACTATTTAAGTTTTAATCTGTGTTCTTGCTTCTTTCAATGCATAGGTTTGTCAGTCACAACCTCGAAGAACACTCACACATATGAATACGTGAATCGCAAGCGAATGCTGATTTTTTGCCCAATCGAAATGAAACGTTAGAAAACGTTCACTTAATGTCTTACATCACAATCAATGCTTGGCCATTAGATTCCTGACTCATCTTTTCGTTTTGTGTTTGAGAATTCTCGCAGTTTTACCTCTGTCGATACTTGCGCTATTGAATGACGAAATCATTTGGAGAAAATAAACTGATGTCAATGGTTTTTGGAAATTATTGTCATTATAAGTTACTCATTGATTTATTAAAAAAGGAATATTAAGATTTTTTCGACATACAGTAGGGTGATAGAGAAAAATGTTTCTATCAGTCGTATAGTTTATGTTTTTCCTTGTCAACAAGCCTACGACCACGTACATCATGACGACATTATGTAACTGGCTGGTGGGTTTGGTACAAACAAACTGCAGAATAGCTGGTGCTTTATAGTTGGCTATGCGTAGGAGCCTATCACCATGAAATTCGTACAGTAGTGGCAGCGGATTTCTGAGTGTCGTGATATAGTACACGGTGGTTGCGGTAGGTTGTTGACATACATTTCATTCTAACAGAACAATTTCCTTCCCGCTAGAAATAGTTTAACTTAATTGTGATAAAGAAAAACGTTTACTTTGCAAAGCAAAGTGAACTTTTACCAACTAATCTGATTAGCCGTATTAAAGTTATAGGAACAACGGCGCCTAATTCAAGGTGATATTCTGTGAACAGGACCAAAGGAAAACGAAACATTGGTAAGTAAAAGTATGAATAAAACAAATAGTAGTGATCACTTTTTATGTACTGCCTATTGTTTTTTTCATGGCAAGATATGATGTTAGAGATAAAAATTATGTTTGGATATGTGGAAACTACGGGGAGCACGTGTCTACGGTGGGGATCGAACGTGCTGTTACCCTTTCCGGGGTCTAATGCGTTCACCACCACACCACGCGGGTCCTTCGTTTCGCCTTTCTCTCAGTCGTTTGATTAACCTATACGTGCCATCTGCAATCACCCGTAAACAAGACTGATCTGGGGAGCACAACTCGGCATTGAACCCACTTAAGCTGAAGCTGTAATACAAATCACAATGTTCGATCTCCATCGCAGACACCTGCGGTCCGAAGTTTTGTAAATATCACAGCATCATTGCGGTTATAAATAGTAGTTTTTGTCATTCTAATGCGCTTCGACCGAAGGCGTCAAATGATTCCGTACCGGTTTCGGAGAATTCACACTTTATAAGTGAATCGTGATGATTTTCGGATTTCGGCACTTGGCGAATTTTACCTTTTCATTGACGGAATTTGGGGTCTGTTAATTTTTAGGTGTTATCTTAATCTGTATACTAAACTTAAATGACTGAGTCTCATCTTTTTGCATCATTTACAAAGGCAGGATTTGACAGCAATACATTCAGCTATTCTATAATTGAACGATGCCAACCTATTCGGTATTATAGTTGGATCAGTTTGAAATAGAATGGAAAAGAAAACTAAACAATTGTGCAGTTAAGGTTCACTGAATAGAGTCTGGACCCCTAAAGAATCCATAAGACATGTTTTTAAAATAATTGGAATTTGGTAAGTGAAATATAACCGGCGAAACAATAGAAATCCTTAGTAGGTATTTAGAGGTCCATCATGTTGTCGCCATAAGTGAGGTGTGTTCCACGGAATTACAAATGCAGAATGATTACCGTTGACTAAAAAATTGAGGATAACATTTATTTGCTCGCTTGTTCTACCTTGGATCAATTCATTTTCCGAAGTGACATTTTCAAACTTTAAGCTTTTCTATTTTAAAAAATCGGCGATCATATCCAACTTTTAACTTGTTCTCACTGTATGTTAAGCCAAACGTGTCTTGGTCGTCGCTCCATACAGGCTTATACTACAGTGATCCGTAGAAAGTTGGTAAAATCGTACTTAGTGCTGAAAGAAGTGTACAACAAAGGGACGACACTACGGTTTGCGACACGATTCATAAACAGTCATCTCTACAGTGACTTTGTACTAGTATCTTTTTCCTTCGTCAGTGTTTTCGCCCTATTCACTCCTTTAATTTTAAGTTTAGCGAATTCCTAGAGTTTTCCAGATTATTCTCGTTTCATTTCATTTCCCACATTTTTAGGTGAATTGAACCAAATGGTGCCGCGTTCGCAGACAGATACATCGCGTGAGAGCCTTGAGGCTTCGATAACGTTCATGAATGGCAACAGCACCGAACAGGTCAAAGCTAAGCTCAGTGCTTTACAATTTATCGTAAGCTGCTCTTTGGTGAAGGATTTTCGATTATGATCAGTTTTTTTCCCTTCTGTATTCTTGATGAGACAACATGACGTTCTCCTTCATGCTTTTAACTCTAAATATAGGGAAAGCAGGATATTATTAATTCTGAAATTTAAAAAAGGGAAAATGATTGTTCACTTTCATTAGTGTTTGGTAGTTTAGCTTAGAAGAACTGGAATACTGTAAACTATTCAGAGCAACGAATTGAATATGTCGGACGATAATATAGAGGGCTATTCAACACCGACTGGAAGTTCGTCACAACTGGATTCAAGGCAAGTTTCTATCCTCATGTCGTTCGCTCGCCTTTCCACTATAAACAAAATCGCCTGCCCATCATTGCACCCGCGCCTCATCCTATCGACAAGTTGAGTTCTGTTCTGTCCACTAACCCTGTAATTAATTGACCACAAATCTGCAAAATGAGCTCTTTCCTATCTTAATTTGTGGGAATTTATATGATAATTTAGAGAAACTCTGTTAGAACTTTTTCATTCTGGGTCGTTATAAAAAGAATTACCTTCACCATAAAAAGGCAGTGCTCTTCATGATTCGAGGAAACCTTTATATCTTGTTTTCTTATCGGTGTTTCTACTTTCTCCGGATTGCTATTGTAAAATCTGTATGTCTATGTTTTTAAGCGTTTTCTATCATCTATAGCAAATCTTTGTCACAGAGGCAAAAAAGGACTTCCGTTGTTGATTTATTTAATTGTTCCGGAGAAGTAGAGTGAGGAATGGATGTTACGTTTTTTGTTCACGGTGCACAAGCATTATTACCACAGATCACAGCGAGTCGCATTCGCCTCAAACATCCACTTGTTGTTGCATCGAATAATTTCTTTCACAAGTTTACTTCGAAGAGTTATGAGCGAAAACTAATCTAATGGTTCACTATGCTAACTTTGTTTTGTTGGAATGATCATTCTTCTACGGCGGAAATACCTGATTTGACTATTTTAATTTCACTAAAGCACGCTCTTTGGTTTTAACGTCCTCATAAAATTTACTGGATATTTCGGACATTACTGATTTTGTCGACAATTATGTGAAATGCGTTTTTTGCTGATCTTTCTCATTTTAACATCTGGCAACTATAGGCGGATGTGTTGAGTAAATTTCGTAAGATCCCACTATCTCTTCCTGATCAGTTTCTTGATGGTAGACTTCACTCTTTTCATGATTTTCTGTACGATGCTTTAATGTAACTGCATGCAGTTTCGTATTTAGAGGAATTTTTTTTTAGTAAATTCTTCGGTATTTCAGTAGTCGTTATTTTTAGGAGAGAGTAAGAAATTTATGTTCTTACGTCAGCGGTAGAATAACTTCTAAGAAATCATTCGAGAAAAAAGTCGAAAAAATTTCTGAAGCTATCAAAGCTACGATATGTCATCATATCTTACTTGATACTTGATACTTGATACTTGAACGGCCCGTCCTCACTAGTTGTACTGTCCCCATACAATCACCCTTTTACGGAGGTTTGCTGGTTATGCCAGTATTGCTCGTTGGAATCCCGAGGTCAGCCTGGGCAAAGCCTGAGCCAGGTCTTCACCACCACAGACAGTCTCAGCCCTTGTGAATCAGAGGGAGATTTGCCACCATGCGACTAGTTTGATACCAGTACAGTGGTGGATTCTGATACTGGTTTACTCCTAGCTAGGCTTCTTAATGGTAACGCTGGACTCCTTCTCAACTTGGGAGGCCCTGCCGGGGGGACGAATCCCTAGGCTGTACATCGCAGTCCGACACCCAGGAACACCTTCCAGCCACGATGAGGTGGTGAACCGTTGGGAGGGGTCATTGTATCATTCATCTTATATATAAATATATATACATGTATATACATATATACATATATGTTATATCATGTGATTTTTCATTATCTTGCCAGCAACCATCTATAGGAACCACTCTTGTTATATGTGGCATGACACATTAGTGGATGATTTGCGACCAACAAAAAAATGACTGAGTAGTCCTTAGTTTTCACCGCCATGTGGCAGTATGTATGATTGCGAATACAATGCGATTCAGCATTGGATACAATGCCTTCGTACATAGAATCTGTAGCCGATCGCAGTAATATCATGTTCTGCTTATTGCTGCTTCTGTAAGCGCTTTTGTTTTCAGTCAGCAACCCTCATCTGACATCCAAGACACTCTACACTGGCTCAGTATTCGCAACAATGGAAAGGCACTAATGGTCTGATTTTGAAGTTTAGAGCATACCAATATCTTCATTAGGTTTCGGGCACCATAGTACAACCTGCATTCCTCATTGTTATTTGTATCGCATTTCAAGTCATCTTTCATTCACCATTTATGTTTTTCATCCCTCACTGATGTTTCGCTGCACTCATCGTAGCACCCTTTTCGTGAGATTTCTCCCGTTTCTTCCAATATTCTCATTGTTGTTTTGAATGATTATGAATTATGGGTGAAATCGTGGGTGCCCTATGACTCTAAAACGAGTTTTGAAACGTTCCCTAACCACACCTATTCACCTTGGTTCAGCCACAAATCACTGAATGATTACGCATAACGCACCATTTATGTACTTTCTTTATTAAACCAAGTTTTTATTTCAACGAACTATCACCTGGGAAGATTCGCCACATGACTCACGGCCAAACCCATCATTTTTCGTTCACTGCTTTCGTTCCGTTCAGCAAACAATCAGCGCATTTTATTGTTTCGTTGTTGTTTGCCACGTAGTTCATATCCTTCAGGAAAATTACACAATGTTGAAAGTTGTGCCAGATTCCCAAAAATGTCTCAATAAGGAGAATCGCTCATTCTTAGCACAAATCGATGACATGATGAACAACTCACGTGTGGTGAGTGGTTAAATAATCTTGAACAACAATATCATAATATGGATTCCAAGGACTTTCCACTCGTAGGACCGTTTTAGGACACTTTTCCAATCTAAGGGATCCAAATATAATTAAACCATTAAGTACTATCTCATGTTTTCAGCCACGAGTTTTTAAGGAAGTGGTAGTCGAGAAGCTACTTCGAGAAAACCAAAAACTCCAGAACGAACTTGAGGAAGCAAGAGCATATGTCGATCAAGTTGATGTTGAAGCCGAGCAAGTAAACAATTTAAATTATTAAAAATGCCAAAAGTTTGAAAGGCCAGAAACCTAATGTTTACTTTTTAATTGCTGCCTATTACAATTTTTAACGGCAGGCTATTATGCGAAATACAACCACTGTGGTGCTGAGATATTTGCAAAATCTCCGGACCTCAGGTGTCTGCAGTAGGAAACGAACGCGCTATTGTCCTTTCCGGGGAGTAACGCGTTCACCACCACACCATGTGGGTCCTTCAGTTTCGCTTGTCTCTCAGCTAGTTCTATTCCCAGATCAATTCCGTTGACGGATGATTGCTGATTGCACTGGTCGATAGAACTTGCTGAGAGACAGGCGAAACGAGGGTCCAACATGGTGTGGTGGTGAACTCGTTAGCCCTCGGAAAGTGTAATAGCGCGTTCGTTCCCCACCCCAGACACCTGCTAGAAATGTTAGAAACTTATTTTTCGCTTTAAAAGCTATCTTTTCTAACTTTAATGGTGAAGGTAGTAACAACTGCAACTTTTGGGACCCTTTCTAAAGTCATGTGTGCTAATGAATGAACCATAGTATAGTGCATTACACTCACATACACGTATGACAACAAAGGGTATTGGTATAACCTGAGGCAAGCATAACTAGGGCACATTAGAACTCCGCTTTAAACCATTATCTTTTTTATACTACTGAACCCACGAAACTAACACCAGATTCCTCATTAATGCTTGCGCATTGCCTTGTTTATGAAACGAAACACACATATTTTTTAGGAACCGTGTAGGAAGTTAGTGCCCCGACAATACGTAAACGTGTCGAGATTATGGTAGAGCATTTTTAAGAAATTGATGAGTACCACCGGCGTTTTTTAACTACATATGATACCTAAAAACTCATGACATCAGTTTTAGGCTTACACTATTACAGCAGTACAGTGAACTGTCTTCGGAAATAACAGAGTTGTGCGATTTGGTGGAGAAAAAGGATCATGAATTGATAGCATTGAAAGAAAAGTTATCTGAAGTCAACAAATTAGTCGAGAAGAACAACGACGTTATGGATCATCAGAAACAGACCATGGCACGACAAACAGGGGTTATTGAATCATTGAGGCTAGTCTATTTTTTTCATTTATAAATTAGGAAAGTTCCTTTTTTTGGCTGAAAATAAGTAGTTTAAGGGACGAGCTGGATAGTGAGAGGGATAAATCAGCACACCTTATCAAAGAAAAGGAGACATTGCAGGAGGAGTTGAATTCGATCAGAAAGGCAGTAGAAGCAGAGAAAGGCGACGCTTTAGCTAAAGTTTGCTTAAACTCTAAAAGTGTCTAACCTGATTACTAAGGCATAATATGTGAACTTCCGGTGGATTTTACAGGATGTCTTGCTATCCATCGAAATCGAAGATATGCAGCGTGAACTCGAAAAACAGAAGGAGATACTAGCCAGTACAAGCATTGCACAAATAGTCGATCGAGTTCGTTAATTAAACTGTAACATGTTTTCGGCTCGAATTAGATACATAACTTAATCATAATTGAATTAGATCTTCGTGCACACACGAAGCATTACATTCATTAACGTTGTCTGTGAGGAAGATGCAAGCTTTTACTGTATTGACCCAGTGGCTTCGAATTTCATTAAAAAAGAACGACAGACGGCAGTCTCATACTGCCCACAACTACATTTTTGTGATATGATTTAAAAAATCCATAAA
This sequence comes from Angiostrongylus vasorum, assembly GCA_018806985.1. Lineage (NCBI taxonomy): Eukaryota > Metazoa > Nematoda > Chromadorea > Rhabditida > Metastrongylidae > Angiostrongylus > Angiostrongylus vasorum. The sequence continues at coordinate 68,834 of JADANN010000092.1, read as the reverse complement.
GTTGTACACAGATATCCAATGAATAAGGTGTTATTCAGTGGGAACGACGTGTTCTGAGTTTGGAAGACGAGGTACGGGAGCGCGACATACTAATCCACACCCAGCAAGGTCTTATCAATGATCTTAAACGGAACATAAGAGAAAATAGCGGTGAGCTCTCACATTCTCAGTGATCCTTCATCCTATCGATCTCCTATGAAGATGATTTTCATCTTCATTGCTTTTTCCCTTTACATATCTGTTCTTGATTTTCTAAACCGTCTCGAGCTTACTTTTGAAGTAAAATGAAGTTCATACCACACAATTAAAGGCCCGATAACTAATTTTCTTGTAAATGTTATTATTTTCTGGTTTCCTACATAGTGGCGGTAGTACGGACTCGTTCCAAACACCTGAGAATAACCCGTCATCACGATTTTCCGTTGTCGATTATATTCTGAGTGATGTGAATAGTCAACTGGCAAACGTCTATGCTATTGCCCGTATTCTTGATCTCTCATCTCAGGAACTCGATTATCTGGAAAAAAGTCTTGAAAGCAAGCAAAGCAGACGATATATTTATTGACTGGTTTGCTGTCAAGTGACGTTATGAAATATAAAGTTTGTTCTTTTGTTGTTATTAAGCGCTGTAGATTCCAGATACCTCATCGGGTGTAACTTTGATGAGCTGGTTGAGGTATATGTACACCTTTTAATGTGTGCCTCTACCATTTTTTGGCCATTGGTATTTTTAAGAATAAATGAGCAGAGCTTATATTGTTTTACTTAAGTGTTTTAGCGCCACTACAAATATTTACCATGGAAATGACGCATGTTCTCACTACGTGCGAACGATTGTGATGAGAATAAACTCTTGCTGAATTCTCTTGAACTTGTTACAGTTAAAAGTAATCCAGTACCTTGTAGTTGGGCATGAGAATCCGAATCTCGTATGTGAAGGAGATTTCTGTTAATGATAACCTTTACCTAGAAGTGTACGGTAAACAAAAAAACGCGAAACACAAAAAGGACCGAATAACAAAACAATTGATGGGGTCATAATTCCGAGATGTTTTTTATGCCTCCTCCTAATTCCTCACACCACTTCAGCCGATTAATTTATGTGGTTGAAAACTCATAAGGAGTAAAAACGTTCAATACTAGATTGGTCACTATCCAGCAGCTGAGGAATGAATTCAGTCCAAATTAATGAAGACGCAAATTCAACAAACATTCCATGTTTTGTCATGTAACGAACTATTATTTATTTATGTTGAGTTAAGAGCTAGTTTCTGCAAGTTCGTAGTTCATTGGCATTACTACTCTCACTGGCTGCGTATGATGAAGGTTCATGGTGGCATCGATAATCGAGTTTGCTGAAACTGGGTCTCGTTTTTACATTATTAACAATTTGAACCATTTCTTACAAGTGGAATAAAAAATGAAAATGAGCTCCCGCATACCAGTACGAGGTAAGGATCTATATTTCTGCAGTTATTCCAATCTATTAAATGGCGCATTTAGCGCAGTGGCTAGAGGTTCTCTGCAATACACATAGACTCGATCACGCGCACGAGCTTCACACGCCCTTCATTCTCGTGAAAATTCCTGCCGGACTTGTCTGGGAGAATAGTATCACCGACCTGATACATCGGTAGACCACCGTAAGTCACCGTACAGGCCAGAAATGCATTAAATCACCTGGAACGATGCTTGGTAAAGCCAAATGCATTTCGCTTCCCTCAGGGGTCGATCAATGCCACTACGCCTTGATCTTTTTACTCCAATCTCATTAATTATCCAAAAAGTATGGCAATTTCTTAGTGTTTCACTTTCATGAGAGCAGCCTGTGAAATGAAGGAGAACAGAGAGGAAAATTGGATGTTTTTTTATCAATAAGTAGACACGAGGTTGTTATTATAGAATTTATTAGGATACAATAGCCGACGTTCCGGCGGCTTCGCCTTCTTCAGAGCCCGGAAAGGTCAAATTGAAATGCGATCTACTCAGCCAAACACTTTCATAACCTTAGCAGACAAGACTTAACAAATAAATTTGCATTCGCATAAGAAACAGCTTCATTTAAACACCTACCGTTTATTTGTTGTAAGCATTTAAGTTAGTTGGTGGATAGCACCCGCACAGTAATACACGGGCGAGGACTGTGCCTGTGTCAGGTCATCGGACCAGCCTGAGGTACGACGCCTGGTCACATGTAATGACAAGACACTCTTCCTTGCTGTTCATTTTTTGAATCCTTGGAATTGATCCAAAACGCTTCAAGAGTTTTATGCACTGATGTTGTCGAATCCTGCGTGAGGATAGTGACTCCTACTTCAAAATCTTCTCCGTTGTGTTCCTTCATCCTATGCGCGCCTAGTGGAGTGTTTTGTTTTAATTTAGATTCACTGACTAGGTGTTCTTTTCTGCGGACGCAATGCGGTCTGCCCGTTTCGCCAAAGTATTCGTCCCTGCATACTTTGCAAGAGATTAGATAGACTGTACCCGAACTCTTGCAGTCACTGTCTCTACCGTCAGGGCAAATTATGCAGTTTTTCGTTGTAGCTGGCGTCTTAGAGTGTCCGATGGTATTTCTATCACTCTTACAGAATTCTCTAGAATCTAGAACACTTGCTAAGCAACGTTTTATGGCTGCACTTATTTCGTTTGAAATAAAGGGCAAGAGGACCGGAGCCTTGTTCTCGCTAGAATTATCGCTCTGAGGTGTGGTTTTTCCTCTATGCCTATGCCGAGAAGCTCCAGTTTCGTAACCATTTGAAATGGCTATTTGGCGCGCTAGTTTCGAGGATTCTTCCTTCTGCTCTCTACCGGTGCACACACTGGTGGCGGTTCGAAACATATTTCTTTTCATAAGGTCAAAATGGCAAGCGCAGCAGGGTTTAGAACCAGCAGAGATTTCGCATCTTAAGATCGAAGTGCCGACACGTCCCGTCTTATACTTACTTATCAAGAGCCATAAGTTAATATCCGCTGATGATCTGGCGTCTACCGACCCCTCCACCTTTAAAGTTAGACCCATCATCAGTTGCGTAGACGGGCCTACAGATAGAATTGCTTGGTTTATAAATCTAATTCTCAACCAGTTGCTCAAGCACATACCACCCCATCTCACGAACACCCAAATTTTTTCTAGATCGTCTGCGTAACGCATGTCCCAAAAAGCGCGTACGTTATGGAGTCGTTCGACGTTACCGCCCTTTACACTAACGTGTCGAACGACTCCGCAATGCAAGCCATCCGCGAGCTTCTTGAGCAACACGAAGAAGCAATTAGCATGTATGGCTTTTCGATTCAGCAGCTTATGGTCCTCTTAAAGGTCTGTTCAAACTGCTCGATCTTCAGATGGTTCGCGAAATTATTACGCGCAAATTAGAGGGTTGGCAATGGGACAGCGACTGGCACCAACCCTTGCCGTTGCCTTTATGTCTAAAGTGGAAGCACCAGTAGTCGATCTACGGCCATTACTCTACTGTAGGTATATAGATGATTGTTTTGTCATCTGCTCCACACAAGAGAAGATGGACAAATGCTTTAAGTTATTGAATGAACAGTCAGAGTACATAAAATTCACCCGTGAGAAACCGAAAAGAAAACTGGTTTCCATTTCTAAACGCTCAAATTAACCTATCCGAAAACGGCTACATAACAAAATGGTATCGAATGCCAAGCAGTAAGAATGTAGTGGTTCATTATCTCTCCTCTCATCCCGCACACACTAAAAAGGGCGCTTATAAGAAATATGTTTCGAACCGCCACCAGCGTGTGCACTGGTAGAGAGCAGAGGGAAGAATCCTCGAAACTAGCGCGCCAAATAGCCATTTCAAATGGTTACGAAACTGTAGCTTCTCGGCATAGGCATAGAGGAAAAAACCACACCTCAGAGCGATAATTCTAGCGAGAACAAGGCTCCGTTCCTCTTGCCCTTTATTTCAAACGAAATAAGTGCAGCCATAAAACGTTGCTTAGTAAGTGTTCTAGATTCTAGAGAATTCTGTAAGAGTGATAGAAATACCATCGGACACTCTAAGACGCCAGCTACAACGAAAAAACTGCATAATTTGCCCTGACGGTAGAGACAGTGACTGCAAGAGTTCGGGTACAGTCTATCTAATCTCTTGCAAAGTATGCAGGGACGAATACTTTGGCGAAACGGGCAGACCGCATTGCGTCCACAGAAAAGAACACCTAGTCAGTGAATCTAAATTAAAACAAAACACTCCACTAGGCGCGCATAGGATGAAGGAACACAACGGAGAAGATTTTGAAGTAGGAGTCACTATCCTCACGCAGGATTCGACAACATCAGTGCATAAAACTCTTGAAGCGTTTTGGATCAATTCCAAGGATTCAAAAATGAACAGCAAGGAAGAGTGTCTTGTCATTACATGTGACCAGGCGTCGTACCTCAGGCTGGTCCGATGACCTGACACAGGCACAGTCCTCGCCCGTGTATTACTGTGCGGGTGCTATCCACCAACTAACTTAAATGCTTACAACAAATAAACGGTAGGTGTTTAAATGAAGCTGTTTCTTATGCGAATGCAAATTTATTTGTTAAGTCTTGTCTGCTAAGGTTATGAAAGTGTTTGGCTGAGTAGATCGCATTTCAATTTGACCTTTCCGGGCTCTGAAGAAGGCGAAGCCGCCGGAACGTCGGTTATTGTATCCTAATAAATTCTATAATAACAACCTCGTGTCTGCTTATTGATGAAAAACATCGATTTGTCAATCAATGCCGAGGTTAACAGAAAGTCGGTCTTGGGGATTGAAATCCATAACACCTCTATGCGTGTGTGACGAAGCGAAGTGTATACCAACATGGCAATATATTGACTCAAAGAACTATTTTGCATGTTACTTGTTATTATATCTAGAAGTTTCCAACCCAGCTACAGAAAACACAAGGGGTTTCCTCAGCAACAATGGACCAAGAATGTGGGTAAGTTTCAATGCACCATGCCTATTTTCAAAATGAACTCTAACGGCGTTATTCACTAAACTTACACGACTTTCCTCGCCTACCAGTGTATACGGGAGGTGGCGGAACCATTTCGTATTCTGGCAAAAGCGAACGGAGACACGGATATGCTCTAACGGCAGCGTCGCGCATTGGAAAGACATACCTAAGAATAGATTTTGTCAAAATAAGACAAATGGAAAAATAAAAAAGGAAAGATAAATAAGCCAACTGACTATCACAGGAAATACGAAACGATTATTGTACGTTTTGAAATATGACGATACTGTTACATACCATATTGTTAGCATGGGATGAAGGAAAGCTACAATAAGCGGCAGAATGACGAAAGACAATTCTAGAGCGATCAAAATGCACTGAAAATTAAGAGATTTAACTACGCACAGATTTTCAAATTTTCGCTTACTTTCCTGTACAAGGTATTCAATGGAATGTATGAAGTAGGAATTTTTGCTGAATGTTAGTTCAAGTGCTCAACTTGCTAGTATCGATTCAGTTACCTTATTCAGTTGATCTATTAAACGAGGTTAAGCGTGACATATTCCTTAGGGATTTTCTTTTCATCGTGGACATTGTGCAAGCAATGTCCTTCTCTCTTAGCATTCATCATCGTCATTCAGCAAATCCTTGAAAAGTTGCAGGTGCGAAGTCTAGTGGAACGCATTCACGGCAACATGAATTGAACGCAGCGTAAACGTGGCCAAACAGAATACCATCTTTCAGCTTTACATGACCATGTGTGTTAGCTCATTGAAAACTCTTTTAATTGAAATGAAAACCATTGAAATGCAAATATAAATGCTTGCCAATAGGTACACCAAACCTATCACAGCATTCTAGTCTTCTAGAGCTCACAATTCATTTTCACTAGCTCTTTTTTTTCGTCGACACTCTTATCCATACAGCAACGAAGCCAATGAGCAAACGAGGTATCGGCGATCAGTAAAATATGACGTTAACTTTCTATATGCAATCGAATACGTTGTTGACTTCGAAATCCTTGCCTTACAAACATTGGTATGCTAATACATGAGCAAAACTCGGAGCCTTATGTGGGCTTCCAACCTACGATTACAATCTGAAAACTGCAGGCGAAATCACAATGTTTTATCTTTCACTATGTATCTTCATCCTTTATGTCTCAACTTTTATTGTTTATCTCAGCAAAATATATGATTATGTATCACATCGTACCCTGTTGTGGAAAAAATAATAGGCAGTAAATAGGGGTTGGAACACTACTTTAAAATTTTGAAATCTTTGTATTGCATTGACAGTTTTAGCTTTAGCTTAAAAAGTTAAAACAAGGGTAACGTTTGGGAAAGCATACACATATTTATAGTGACATGCAAAGATTCCTAAACCAATATGTCAAAACGTTAAGTCGAAAAGCGTAGTAGCTATTGAGATATTGTCGCCAGTTGTCTTAAATCAAGCGCCTTCGCAAAACGTTTTTGCAGACTATGTTTGCATCTCCGAAAACCATCCCACAGTTTCGAATCATGCTAGAGTTTAAGAAAACTCCGAATTGAGAAAGTGGGGACGAACTCTGGATGAATGAACAGCTTACTTACTTTTTTCGAAGGAGCTTACGAAGCACAACTTGCCTATCTTTCTATGATTTCGATCGACATATGAGAATTGATATTCTTCATGAAACAACAATCTGTTGTTTTTCAAATTATGGTGTGATAATAGTTTATAAAAACGATAAGCTGTCGGTATTGATTAAACCCAGGGATGCGCTACCATTCGACCTCGTTAAACATCATTAGAAGAGATTCATGCATATATGGCCTATATAGTGAGTTGCGGTGGCCTACCGATTGGTCAAATCATTAATGCTGTACTTCGAGAGAAGTCTGGTAACAATCTGCAAACGTCGGAGAGATGGAAGGTTCAGTGGAATTGGGACGCGGGGTCGTACCAACGACCACATATGTGTTGTTGCATTGCACAGTTCCTTTAACCAACGTGCACTCGGTAATACTTTACCACAAGAAAAATACAACTTATTAACTTATGTTCTGATAATTATTGCTCGTTGCTCACTATCAAACGCGTTAGTTGGTGCTTTCTAAACATTTAGTTTAAGTTGCCACTGTTTGATGGTTGAAGCAGCAACAATATGGCTTGGTAGAACTGACGATATTACACTCATGTTTGCGAGAAAAGCGTCCCATTTCCAGTTAGCAGAAGTGAGTGCGGAAAATATTATTACAAAATACTATTATCCATATGACAAAGATAGAAAATCGAATAACTTCAACGTGTGTGGTCGCCATAGAAAATAGGACGAGATGAAGGAATTCCATGGAGCGACAGAACGAGATGACGACTAGTTTTTTACTTGCCCTTGCCTTCAACTTCTACTGTACGATTCTAACTCAAGAAGACAGAATCATTCTCAATAAATCTTGGCACGACATTGTCAGAGGCACGTGTACCTCAGTGTTTAGAGGTAGCCTACAACGCACAGAAGATCGGTGGTTGCTTCAATCTTCCGACCGGGCTCAAGCCTCACTTTTCCGGGGTTAATAACTTGGCGCTAAACTTCTGTCGGAGAATAATCACACCGACTTGCTACATCAACACACTACCATAAATAATTGTGTAGGAATGGTACGAATTCATTCACCTGTACAATGGGTGCATGCGCATTCCTGAAGAATAGATCAACGTGGGACGCTTCGTTCCTTATTCTTTGTGATGCTGTCGGATTGTTTCTATTAAACATATTTGGAAAAGGTTGCTTCCTTGACGAGAATCATGGTCATGATGACAGGTATTCATATTATCGATCTTTTTTTGTTTCCAGCAATTCCTTTTGTCTGGTGAAAACACAACACTCGGCTACATTGGCCCACTAACTTTGCTAAGTAGTAGCTCCACAAAGATATGAAGATGGGTATGAAGAAAGATACAGTGTTCTAAGATGCGGACCTCAAATGGAACTGTCGTAATCCTTCACTTGATTATCTTTATTTTGCAATTTGCAACCTATTCATGAAGTTTCTCCATGACACGCGGTCTTTATCAACATTTTTTGACGGAAGAGCCCTTTAACAGCTAACCTTCTGGCCTATCGGAAGGTCAGGATCCCATGTCAATCTTTCTGAATTCCTTTCAGGATCAATGTTCACTGTAAACGTTGCTTTAAATTTTATTGTGGTTTTCAATTTTGAGTTTTAAATCATAATAGTGAACTCGAGCACAACTTTATTAATCGCAATAGCAGCCTTTGGAATCTGTACATGTTTAAAGGAAGAATACAAGTGTATTCATGGGAAATCAGTTTCTGGAGCAATTAGTTCCATGAAGATATTTGGAAGGAGCTCTTATGTGGTCCATTCTAGGGTTTTCTTGCGTAGTAAGAATGGAGATTTTTGGATCGTATTGTAATACCCTCCCAAGGGTTTACTGCCTCATCGTGGCTGGGAGGGGTTTCTGGGTGTCGGATTGCGATGTACAGTGGGGGGGATTTATCCCCCCTGGTAGGGTCTCCCTAGCTGAGAAGAAGTTCGGCGTTCCATCAGGAAGCCTACCAAAGAGAAACCAATACCAGGACCTACCCATCCTGGTATCAAAGTCGCATGATGGCAAATCTCCCTCTGATCCACAAGGGGTGCGACCGCCTGTGGTGATGAAGACCTGGAGCAGACTTTGGCCAGGCTAACCTCGGGATTTCAGGGAACCCAATGGCTTAACCAGGAAATCTCCGAAAAATGGAGATTATGCTAGGGGCCCGCACAGCCAGTGAACACGGGCCGGTCAAGTATCAAGTAAGTAAGTATCGTAATATTCGACGAAAAATGGATCTTGCCAGCAACCGAGGCGGGCCAACACATTGGCAGGCACGGCAACAAAGCTGCTAAACCTCTTCCGAAGCCAAATTTACACCAAAATGTGGTTATAATAGCCTACGGTGGTCTACTTACACATACACATTCATACGCATTATGCGTATGAAAGAGAACCGATGGACAAGAGCCGTTAGTGACTGGATTCCTCAGGATGTTAAACACACTGCAGGAAGACCACCGACTCAATGGTCAGAGTTCTTCACGAAAGGCCTAGAAGAAAGATATGATGCTCGACGAGTACCTAGAGCGAGCAGAACCCACCGGGCTACTCTTGCACGCGACAGGGAACAATGGAAGATTTACTGGCGCCTGCTCGAGTCATTCGATGATCAATGGGACAAAAGGTGATACAGGTGATGGTGGTCTACTATGGAATCATTAACTCTCACTTCATAAATCTTAGCGAGGATATTGAAGCAAATAAGTGTTATCAGAAAGCCTTAAAAACGTCAGATTGCTAGAATGCTTGCAAGAGGTAAACATCGACGAATTCTTTTGTGGGACGATATCCGAGCAATAACTACACAATCGAACGTCGAATATTGGGCTACGAAACTCTGCGTTATTCATTAGACTCAATAGATCAACCACTAACGAATTAGAACTTTTTCCAGACATTTCGACTACTGTTTTGGTACAGAGATTGCAATAAATCAAATCTTAGCTAAAAAATGCCTCCGAGGAATTTCGCTGTTTCGAAAAATCCACATTTCCATTCCGCTAGAATACATAAACTACATCAGTTTTCTAAAAGTGTATAGGCTCTAGTACTTATTATTTTGACCGATAATATTTCGCTTGAGCCCAGTCATAGTGAAAATCACGGTCCTGAACATCAGCTATTTTTGCACCAAACCAGTGGTAACACGCAAACAGTGGGCAAAAACTGCATGTGTCTGCTTGAGAAATTCTGGTTAATAGGATAGGTGACACAGGTAATATGAAGACGAAAAACTCACATCGTCACAAGAATCCGTGACAATATGTCGATAAACTACACAACATCCCGAGAAAAACAGAGAGAAATGCCACAGTACGGTCTCTGTTGCGAAAACCTCCTTTAGCGATATAGTTAAACAGGCTGCTGCTGTCATTCTGCAATACAGTACATCATCGGTGATTTATCTACATCTAGGTAGGAAAACCTAATCGGAAAAACTCCGTCCAATGACTGCAGTCCTAGTCTTTCACAACGTAAAGGGGATCCCATTCTTACAAAGTTAATGCCTCACAAGGTTAAAGAGTATGCATGTTTGCTTTGATATTATAGCACAACCTGTTCATGTGACGACGAGCGGAAAAACTGGCGACGGCGGCAGAGGCAGCATGGAGTAAAATTAATAGTGTTAGAAGGCAGAAAGTGAGATCCGGATCACGAAGTGCCAATAGTATCGAGCACTTGAAAATAAGAATTAAAAAAATAAGCCGTCATCGTCAAAGGTACGAGTTGAGAACTTTGTGAATGGAGATTGTATCACAATTTGGTGACAACTGCCACATAATGTATTCATAAACTTACACTAGCCTAACACAAGAAAAATACCTGGTTATTCAAATAACCTGTGGCGAGATACGTTCGAAGATTGTATCATTAGGAATTTTACAGGTATTTCTCACCTGTCCCATTTTCTGTGGTTCCAAGTCGTGATCAAAAGCAGTAAACACGAGAGTAGCTGCGATGCAGACCACAATCAGAGCGCTTTGCCATATAGAACACGTAGATGTCCACTGAGATGGTCGATGATTCGGCCTAAACACGCTTGCTTTTTATCAGCTGTTCCTTAGTAAAATGTTTTGGAATACAGAATTGCACAAGACGACAGTGAATACCACAATGATGCAAATGTGTCGCTATCCGCTGTTATCCGAGCACCTCTTGTTAAAAATGCAGAACTGGCGTAGAGAAACTAATCGATACTATGCTAGCTGGCAGCGAATAAATCGAAAGAGTAACGGAATGAGATAGGATTTAACTCACTTCATTTGAGTCATAGCTTGGATTGCTACGATGAAAACTGCCATCGCACCGTGAATGTAACAGAAGAGCAACGGGAACTCGTGTTGCTTGCACGTTAATGTAGTGACCTGTATTGTGTCATTGTATTAAGATGAGTTCCAATAAGAATTCATGAGCTTCAGTCCGTTCAACCTTAGTTTTACAGAATAAAAATGTATTGATAACATCTAACTCGAAGATATCGCAGAAACCTTCCTACAAAGTTTGGTTTTGTTTTATAAACCAGGTGATGAGAACGGCTGCGACGATATGGATCGTAGCAATATCAATGATATCTATGTATAGCAAGTTTCTTCCTCATATGAAATCTAAGAAGAACCCGCATACTCGATACAGTGAACCGTCCATGATTTCATTTTATCACCACTAGATATACTTTGGTTCCCAAATTCCTCCTATTTTTCTTCATCGTAAGATCCTTGCTATTTTAGCAGTTAATCCTTTACTAGAGGCAGACCAATGTGTGCTTCGTATATGTGAACGGTAGAGAGACTTTTGACCTATTCTTTAGCCCACTTTCACAAAATTCTCAAATACCTCTTTTTTGAAAAACTCGTCTTAGATCACAGATTGAGAAAACAGTAATGGCATCGGCAAAGGGTAATATGTAGTATTTATTTCGCCACATATATCGACGCATCACTGTTTTTTTTGTAATGACAGATCGCATAAGCTATATATATATATATATATATATATATATATATACATTTATACCCATACTAATATTCATATTGAACCCCACATAAGTTTACATGCCCATATACATATGGACAGATAAATATACGTTATATACATTGACGTAAACATATGAGCAAGCCCACACCAACAAATGCACAGTCACTGCTGATTATAGCACGACTGGTAAATAAAACTCATAGGCAAGTAAAGAAACAAATGACTGTCGTTGGTAAATAAATTCGAAATACCCATTTGATTGATCGCTACATGCCCAAAATCAGGTGAGAATTCTAAGTATGTGACTATTATTACCATATATAAATAGTTGTCTTATCAGCAAGCTTTGTCCTCAAAACTAGCTTATTTGATAGCATGTATATCTAAATTCATTGCGTCTCATTACATCTCCCACTAATCAGATATCCTGGTCGTCTAATAAGTTTTTTTCGATGACGTTTGGAGTAACCCGTATCAGAATGCTCCTAGATCGTAACCACAGTTGTGGACCACATGTTGCGTAACAGGAGGAAGTTTGTCACCTTGGCTATAAGATCCTTCAAGGTTGGTAGCAAATACTGGCATATCTGTCAACTCTTAGCCAGGCCCTCAGACACAACGTCGAAGTGATAAAAAAGGGCTGAACTTGATAACGCACGAAGCCTCGTTCTATATCACAGTTGAAACCCAGAAGCACTATGTAGACATGATAATGAAATTAAGAACGCAGGTAACATTGTTACAAAACATAAACTCAACCCAAAACTGAAAAAAGACAATGGTTTTGCAAAATAGAAAAAATAGTAAATGATTTTCAACTAACAACCAAAGATTATCGCAAAATGTGCCATTTTATGATACAACAAAAATAAAACGAAATTATTACCATAGTGATACACGGCTTGTACATAGACACTCCGAAGAACAAATTTCTGGCAAGTTGGTAACCAGCTAGCAGCACGAAGTTGAACGAGATTGACGCCTAAATTGAATTCATATTACCGAGCTGACCAATAATGAAATTTCGATGCTCATAAATAAACAATCTTTATATGCTGACAATTACTTCTAGAAGGCAGTTGTTATAGTAGTCGAACTATAACGACGAGTTTCATAACAATTTTTGAACAATAACTTCCAAGATGAACTTCAACAAACTAAATGGAGGTGTTCTAGACAATACTCACAAGAGTTCGTCTCTGTGGATATGGTACTGGGATAGCGTTATGAGTGACGACGGTCATAACACAGTTGGCGATAAGCGCAAGCACAGCCAAAACGATTTCCAGTATATGTAGAACCCTAAAAGATAAATACCAATATTCAGAGGTGAACTTTAAAGGTTTCAAAAGCAACCTCACATAAAAACACGATCTTTTACTGTACCAGCTAACATTTCTTCTTCCTTACCAAATATGCGGTTCAGTAAGGTTGACCGTACATTTCGACAGGTCATCTTCGACCCGCATTATTGTCGCTCTGCCTCGTTCATTTTAAATTTCATTCCATTATCGTTTCCATCAGAATTCAACGACATCTCCAGAATTGTGCCGAGAATTGTACTGCAAGTAAGGATTCGTTTTAATAGCAAAAAAATCAGAATTGTGCACAAGACGGTAGCAAAAAATTGGAAAGTCTTGAGGGGGAATTTTTTATTTCCTCTATCTTTTTAGTACCATTATGATAATCCTAATCGTGTGGTATCTCATTGACAATAGAAGGAAGTTATGCAAACTTCTTCATTTAACTATTCACTGGAAGTACTCAAGTCCAAACGGTAAATGAAAAGCAACATCCGATATTTGTTACAGTAATTCACAACAGTATTTTAAAACAGAACGGAATTGTAGTTCGAATCTGTACCTAAAATTGCCTAAGTTTCGTCGTCTAACTTGATCATTTGATAACAGCATATGGTGGTAAACCACAAAAGTGGTTGGACAAAGTTGCGGCCTTAATTGCGAAAAAATATTGCTAACTAATGGCTTTTCCAACAACTCATTGGGACACAGTGATGAGAACGATCATAAAGAAATTCTTTGCTTGAAGAAGAGAACAGGCATAGAGAGCATCTACTATTCATTAAGAAATACTACAAATTTATTAAGATACGTTCCGTAAGCTTAAGTCGGCTTTAAGTGCATCGAAAAAAAAGGCGTAGCACCGCTCTAGCATTGACGGAAATCATGAGTATCTAAAGCTGTATGGTTGCGAAAACATAATTTGTAATAGCAATCACTAGTTAATCAGGCGAGTATTGACGTTGGTCGGAGGAGTGGGAGGAGAAAGTCGGCCAGAGAGGCTAACTAGTGCCCAAAGCCAGACGGGCCGACTGCATTTCCTGCCGCCTCCCTCAGTGTGACGACACAAGGGTGACACGCCATCTACAGCATGCTAAATAGCGTTTCTAAGTAGGTTAGTGTGAATGTTATTTGCAGTATAAGAATTTTAAATCCTTTTTGCACAGTGTAGCTGAAGGAAAAGACAGAACAGATTTACTTGGTGGCGTGCAGTGTTTATGGATGTCTGCAATGCGTCGATTATGAATGCATTTTTTTAATAGGCGAAAACACATATCAAAACACTCAGGTATAATGGTTAGCCAATTCGCCATAATATATAGCAGTTGCCAGTGGAAAATACATTTGCGAGCCAGTTCTCGGCACTGAATAATCACAAGTGCAACGTAGAATGCTCGACATCATAGGAATTAGCCATCTGAACTTATCGAATCATTTATAATAACAAGAGTACAGCAGTGACGATATACCAATATCGAAACAATACAAGCGAAAATGTACCAATAGGTTCAATAAGTGAGGATAAGGCGATACGTAAGAGGCTTGTTAAATAAAGGATAAAGGATAAAGGTCTTGGCGTTGATCAATCCCTGAGGGACGCACCGTGCATTCGACTTCATTAAGTGTCGTTGGAGCTGATTTAATGCATATCTGGCCTTTACAATGATTTGAGGTGGCCTACCGTTGTTTCGAACCAGTGCTGCTATCCTCCCAGACAAGTTTGGTACCAATTTGCCAACACATACCGGAGGGATGGAAGGCATGGCAAGCGGCCGGCCCGAGCATTGATCCCATGTGTGTGTGTGTCGCAGAGCACCCCCAACTGCTGCGCCATCCGCGCCCTTAGAGGACGGTTAGAAGTGAGAAAATGATATGTTATAGACGGGTGGCGTGATACGATGCTTAAGTGTGGTACATTAGGATGTTCAGAAATAAATGAGCGTTTTTTAACCATAGTTGTGCAGTTGGACGGCCCGTCCTCGCTGGTTGTGTGGGCTCCACCATATTCTTCATTTTTCGGAATTTTGCTGGTTTAGCCATTGCGTTCCGCGGAGTCCCGAGATCAATATGGCCAAAGTCTACCCCAGGTCATCATCACCACGGGCAGTCGCTCCCCTTTGTGGATCAGAGAGATATGCCACCATGCGACCAATTTGATTCCAGGGCGGTGGTGGGTCCTGGTATCGGTTTACTCCTAGCTGGGTTTCCTGATGGAAACGCCAACTCCTTCTCAGCTTGGGAGATCCTGCCGTAGGGATGAATCCCGTCGTTGTATATCGCAGCCTCACCCCCCAGGAACACCTCCCAGCCACGAAGAGGCGGCAAACCACTGTGACGTTTTTAACGATATTATTTAAAACGTCGTAGCTTGCTTCAAATAAAACTTTATTAATCAAAATAAAAAAACATTTGAATCTACACATTTTCGCCAGCGAGCATTAAGTTTATTTATTACAGCTGCTTAAAGTTCTGGAGTTCTGGAAGCACTGAATTCGTTGAAGGCATTTTTGCTTCATCGTGGTTGGTAGAGCATATGTCGCGCAAGAAGCTGTCAACATGCTTGAAGAAGTGATAGTGGGTGGGCCAGAGGTCTGTTGAATATGGCGTATGAGGCGAAGTTTCACCATAACGTTTTTGGTGCAGTTTCGGCCTTGGGAAGAGCTGTAGAGCCTAAATGTAATCCAACCATTGCGCTAAACGTCGCCGGTTGTCACATAGTATCCACCTCTCGTCGCACTTCACAATTCCATTAAGAAAAGGGTCATTGTGCCATTTTTTTTATTATCGCCTAATTCGTAAGGCACCCACTTGTCTACATTTTTGTCTTGCATGTGCGATTGAAGTGAGCGGAAATTATTTCTGTGCTTACACCAAGCTGTTCTGAAAGCTCTCGAACAGTTGTTAACGTGTTTTGATTCCACTAGTGCCTTCACTTCGTCGTCGTCTAGTTCATTGGGACTTCCGCGGGCTTCCTTATCTTCGAGGTCGAAATCACCAGGTCGGGATTTCCAGAACCATGCTCGCACTGTTGATTCACCACGCTACCCTCACACGAAACTCATAAATTTTTCGAGAGGTTTCTGCTGCACTATGACCGAGTTTGAATTTTGACGAAAATTTGTTTTGACGTCTAAAATTGCAAAGCTCAAAATTGGTAAGAGGAAAAATTTAAAGAGAAGAATTAAGCTAGGGATAGTTGTTAGACATGAAGACAAAGAGAATGAGGAAGTTTCCAAGACCGACTTTCTATTAAGCTCGGCATTGGACTATAAATTTGTTGTTCCCTTTTTTACAGCAATCACGAGGTTGTTATTCAGCACACCTTTACTTCCTTACAAATATAACACATAGAACACAACGGTAGCTGACGTTTCGGCAGTATCGCCTTCTTCAGAGCCTGGAAGGGTACATATGCAATTTAGTAGGTCAAACGCCTCAACAACGCAAACAGAAACATGTAAACATGAACAATAATTACACGATCACCGGCTTCTCGAAAACCTACAGTTTTTAACTTCAACGAAGCTGAGATATTTACAAAACTCTGGACCGCAGGTGCCTATGGTGGGGAACCAACGCGCTGTTGTCCTTTCCGGGGAGTAACGTGTTCACCACTACACCATGCGGATCCTCCGTTTCGCCTGTCTCTCATCTAGTTCTATTGATCCGTTTTTATCTGTTTTCCACCAAGGAAGAACAGCCGCTTAGAGTCGCATATGATTGATTGAAAAATTAGTTTTGAGATGGCTAGATCACGCTTTTTATCTCAGGGCATTCTTCCTCCTATTCATTCTCGGATTTTTGGAATTCATCCAAAAAGCCTTGAGAAATTTGCGCGTTGATGCTTTTAGTCTTCCGTGTGGGGATAGCGACTTTTACATCAAAATCTTCTCCGCTATGCTTTTGTATCCTATGCGTGCCTATTGGCGTGCCTCCTTTTGGTTTTCACTTGCCATCTAGGTGTTCTTTTTTGTGCGGATACATAGTATGACCGTTTCGCCAGTATATTCGTCTCCGCAATTATTACAAGAGATCAGGTATATCGTACCTGAACTCATGCAGTCACCGTCTCTGCCGTAAGGGCAATTTACGCAATTTGGTGTTTCACATAGACTGTCATACAGGCGGTTACGAACTAACTGACGATGTAATGTATCCGGTGGTATTTCAACTATCGCTACCGATTCCTCTAGATCCTCCTTTCTAAAAACTGGCTTCTGTTTTTTAAACGTTCAAATTAACCTATCAAGTAGCGGTTACATGAAAAAGTGGTACCGAAAGCCTAGTAACAAGAACATCCTCGTTTATTTCCTTTCTTACCACCTCTTCACACACAAAGAGGGCGCTTGTGAGAAACACGTTTCGAACAGCCACCTCTGTGCGTAGAAGTAGGGAACTAAAGGAAGAATCGCGCAACTTGGCTCGGGAAATAGCCGTCTGCTACGCAATGGTGCAATGGCTACGAAATTCTAACTCCACGAGATAAGTTTTGAAAGAGAACGACGCTCCAAAACGAACGATTTGGCCGAAACAAAATCCCGTTTATCTCGCCCTTCATTAGCGATGAAATAAGTGTAGCGATAAAGCGATGCTTAAGAAGGGCAAATCTAGAGGAATCGGCAGCGATAGTTGAAATACAACCAGATACTCTATATCGTCAGTTGGTTCGTAACCGCCTGTATGACCGTCTATTGTGAAACACCAAATTGCGTAATTTGCCCTTACGGTAGAGATGATAACTGCATGAGTTCAGGTACGATATACCTGATTCCTTGTAGTACTTGCGGAGACGAATAAATTGGCGAAACAGGCAGATTTTATGTATCCGCATAAAAGAACACCTAGATGGCAAACGAAAATCAAAACAAAGCACGCATAGGATACAAAAACATTGCGGAGAAGATTTTGATGTAAAAGTCGCTATCCTCGCACGGAAGACTAAAACATCTACGCGCAAATTTCTCGAGGCTTTTTGGATAAATTCCAAAAATCGGAGAATGAATAGCAGTTAAGAGTGCCCTGAGATAACGCGTGATCCAGCCATGTATCTCAGAACTGATTCTCAATCAACCATATGCGACGCTAAGCGGCTGTTGTTCTTTGGTGGAAAACAGATAAAAAACGGTGGCTTTTCGAGAAGCCGGTGATCGTGTGCTTATTGTTCAGATTTTCATCTTTCTGTTTGCGCTGTTGAAGCGTTTGATCTAGTAGATAACGTATTAGTGTACTGTTCCAGGCTCTGAGGAAGGCGAAATCCACCGAAACGTCAGCTTATGTGTGAAAAAAAATAAAATAACACCACATGTTTATCATTTTGTTACCGAGGTTAAATGACGGTCGGTTTCTAAATTATTGCTTTGCTCTTCGTTATGTGACAATTAACGCAATACCGCTTACTGCAGGGTGGATTATCCGTTGAAAAACAAATTATTATCAACGGATTAAAATATAAACAACAATCGCCTTATATAAAAGAGCATCGCTGGGTGAGTATGGCTCATTCGGGAGAGATGCTCCACTGTGGAGGATCCGGCGGCTCGATACGCGACGAAAACGCCACTTCGAGTATACGAACAACCGTGGACTATCCACTCGAATCATCGGATCTGATGAAGACGAAATTGTCAAAATATTAGCCGAATAAATACCTTTATCAATCTCGTGTAAGCTCAGCAGTATAAACACAAGCATAATGATACTGAGATATTTGCAAAACCCCTGCACCGCAAGTATCTGCGGTGAGGAACGGACGCGCTATTGTCCTTTCCGGGGAGTAACACGTTCACCACCACACCATGCGGGTCCTTCGTTTCGCCTGTCTCTCAGCTAGATCTATCGTTCAGTGCCATCAGCAATCACCCCTCAACCGGATTGACCCGGGGCGCTCAAACCTGCATTGACCGCAGTTGTGCTGAGGCTATGGTTGAAATCACAATGCTAACGTTTTATTTCATTTAAACAGGCAAAGCGAAGGGGGGCGCATGGTATGGTGGTGAACGCGTTAGCCCCTGGAAACATCATTGTGGTTGAAATGAGAGAGTTAACAGTGCGAAACGACTGGCACCAAGCCTTAGCATTTTGCATCACGCCCTGCAGTGAAAAAATTATTGCACGCAGCAAATAAAAAGGTCCCATTGTGAGAATAAAGACGATATGAATTTAGTTGCGCTCAGTCTATTTCAGGTTGAGAGCTTTGCCATGACTTTCTTGAGACTCCACAAAAGGACTGATGTAGAATCCTCCTTTCTATAGTTTTCAGCATAGAATACACGAAGAATTTGTAGGCATTCTCCAAAACTTCCAAGAACCACTTACGTTTCCTGTTGATTATATCCTACCTTTTTAACATTTCTCCATCGTAAGTCCCATGAAAAGAGCAAATGATTGCGTCATATGTGTTTTTTTCTGTGTTATTCGTCCAACTTTGACTCCAAGAAGGGTATTCTTCGATGTAAAGCGATTTATGCCTTTGCCCATTGCTTTGTTTTTTGTGTCCAACAACTGACCTTAGTTTAATTCTTCCCTTTTTATTAGTCTTTGCCACTCTGTTTTTTCTAATTCAGCTCCTTTCGTTTTCTGCTCGCTAAAAAATCTTTCTCATTTCATTAAAATTTCTCACCTGTCAGTTATAAGCAGAGTTTTCTAGCTCTTTTAGCGTTTAACTAATTCCTTCAATTCTTCACCAAATTCATCCATACTAAGTTGTTCATTTATATTTTTTAAACATTTCAGTTCTTCTTGGTAACCTACAACATTCATGATGCTAGACAGGATAAACTACTCATTTTTTTTTCATCGGAGATATTTTGTGTTGATTTACACCGAACTCCATCCTCCCATTCTTTGTCCATTTTTATTCTTAATACTAACAGAAGATTCAAGACAATGCGCTTCATTAAGAGACTGTTGCCGAATAACAAGAGAAGAAACGTTTTTCCTCATTTGACCACTTGAGGGATTCTTTCTGTTATAATAAAATGGGAAATCACCAAGCGCACTTCATCCGAGCGCCTCGATTTGCACAAGATGTCCGTTTGACAATGTAGTTTGACACAGCCTGTCTGCAGAAACAGTTACCAAGACTTATTCCAGCACCCTTTGCTGGTATTTTAAATCTTTCACTCAGGGAAGTTTGTTCTGCAGACTGCAACTTACACTTTGTGCGCACATACAGTTTGTATGTCCAACATTATATTAGCAATCTTTACGCAGAACTTAATTCTCGCTTACGGTCGGTCAACAATTTTCACATAGATGTTTCAATCTTGCTACTACAAAACGCTTTACGTAAATTGTTGGATATATACAAATGCTTATGTTAGGCTTGCATTTAGGCTAAAACGTTGTATGCCTTGTATGATCATTACGTAATCATTTCGAACAGTAATGTTGCTAAAAGCTTGAACTTGAAGAAGCGACAAGGTTGCTATTTATGGGCTGCAGAGGACTATAAAAGTTCGTCGTAATAGAATAATATACCTTGCATTCAGGTGAAGGATCAGCCGATTGAAGTGGCTTTGCTTTCCATTGACGAACTAACTATGAGTGGAGATAGTTCCCAGGATCGACTTTCTATTAACCTCGGCAATGGAATATGAATGCGTCGTTTTCTTGTTCAGCAATCGCGAGGTTGTTAAACAGCATACATTTACTTCCATAGAAAAACACAATACAATACAACAGTAGCTGACGTTTCGGCAGTATCGCCTTCTTCAGAGCCTGGAAGGGTATACTGACATGCAATTTACTAGGCCAAACGCTTCAATGACACTTACAACAAGACGAAAAACTCTATGGTAATTACATGGTCAACAGCTTCTCAAATAAACTCACCGCTTTTTTTTACGTGCCTTCCAATGAGGAAGATTAGAACAGCTGATTATAGTCGCATAAGGTTGATGGCTGCACCATCCCACATCAGAAATTGATGCGAACATACGGGGTCAGGTCGCGTATGACCTCTGGGCATTCATCCCTGCTATTCATTGTAGGGTTTTTTGGCATTTATCCAAAAAGCCTCAAGAAGTTTTCGCGCTGGTGTTCTAGTCTCCTGCGCAAGGATATTGACTTTTACTTCAAAAATCGTCCCCGCTGTGCTTTTGTATCCTATGCGTGCCCAGTGGGGTACTTTGTCTTAGTTTTCGTTTGCCATCTAGGTGTTCTTTTTATACGGATACAAAGGCCTGCCCGTTTCGCCAATATATTCATCTCCGCAATTATTACAAGAGATCAGGTATATCGTACCTGAACTCATGCAATCACCGTCGCTGCCGTAAGGGCAGATTACGCAATTTGTTGTTTCGCATAGACGGTCATACAGGCGGTTACGAACTAACTGACGACGTAGACTATCCGGTGGTATTTCAACTATCGCTACCGATTCCTCTAGACCTGCCCTTCTTAAGCATCGCTTAATCGCTACGCTTACTTCATCGCTAATAAAGGGCAGCATAAACGGGACTTTCTTTTGGCCAAGTGTTTCGCTTGGGCGCGTCGCTCTCCTTCTAAACTTATCTCGTGGTGTTACAATTTCGTGGCCATTGGAGATGGCTGTTTGCCGAACCAAGTCGCGCGATTCTTCCTTTAGTTCACTGGTTGTGCACACAGAGGTGGCTGTTCGAAACATGTTTCTCACAAGCGCCCTCTTTGTGTGTGAAGGGTGGGAAGAAAGGAAATGAACGAGGATGTTCTTGTTACTTGGCTTTCGGTACCACTTTGTCAGGTAACCGCTACTTGATAGGTTTATTTGGACGTTTAAAAACGGAAGCCAGTCCTTTCTCGGTTTCTCCCGAGTGAACTTAATGTACTCAGACTGCTCGTTCAATAATTCAAAGCATTTGTCCATCTCCTCCTGCGTAGAGAAGATGACAAAACAATCATCTACATATCTGCAGTAGAGTAGTGGCCGGAGATCGAGAGCAGCGGCTTCTATCTTAGGCATAAACACAATGGCAAGGCTTGGTGCCAGTCGCTGTCCCATAGCCAACCCCCCTTATTTGCGCGAAATATTTCCCTGACCATCTGAAAATCGAGCAGTTTAGGCACTCCTTTAGGAGAGCCATTAGCTGTTGGATGGACAAGCCATGCATTTCTTCCTTCATGTTTAACAAGAAGTTCGATGATGGCTTGCATTGCGGAGTCATTCGATACGTTGGTGTACAACGCAGTAACGTCGAAGGACTCCATCACGTACGCGTTATTAGGAGACGCGTTATGTAGACGTTCTAGGAACATTTGGCTGTTTGTAAGGTGAGCTGTACCAAATCACAAATCACAAATCCATGTATGGCTTTTTCGATTCAGCAGCTAATGGCTCTCCCAAAGGAGTGCCTAAACTGCTCGATTTTCAGATGGTCTGGGAAATATTTGGCCAAATAAGGGGGTTGGCTATGGTACAGCGACTGGCACCAAGCCTTGCCGTCGCTTTCATGTCTATTCATGTCTTCGTCCAGTATCGCAGAAGGCAAATTTACGTCGGATTCTAAAGGTTGGACAATAGGATATTGTATGAGACTATTATGACATGCGTGTTTTACTATTGCAAGCTTTTCGGGGAGCCATGGATGTAATTTGCGATTACTGAAATATCTTTGTGAAAATCTAACCTCAAGTCGTTGAATAGTGTTTCGATAAGGCTATTCAGGTTCCCAGGTTAATTGTTCGCATCGACTAAACCAGTGGAAAGAAATTGTTATGGCCGCGACATATTCATTTTTATATCTATGTGGTGAAGAATTTCGATAAAGCTGTTTCTCGTCGATTAGAAACAAAACAACAATTAGTTATTCGCAAAGGAAATTCCACTCAAGGAAAGCTAGGGAGCTTTTCTCTCAAAAACATGAGACTCGGTCTTATCCGACAGCCTGAGGCTAACCAGCAAATAACGCGCGACACTCAGCTTCGACGGGTTGCAGCTTGGTATTACGCCTAGTTTCATGTGCACTACGGACTTATGCACATCATTGGACACGGACACCGTTCGATGCCAGCGAATAATAGGTGGTGCTGGTTTTCTATTACATCTTTTTTAATAAATAGTATTGAAGACGTGAAAAACTCAGAACTTTCTAGGCCTACAGAGCAGACTTTCTTCTATTGCCCGACATACGCTAGAATATGGATTTCATTGAAAACCATAGAAGAGACCAATCGACTCATCGAAAGTAATAATGGAGAAGCTGGTGATGATGAGGAAAATGTGGACGCTTTTATAGTTTCCTTCAAAAATGTGTGAAAAAAAGGAAATCGAAGAAAGAGGACGAGGAAGTTTTTTGATGGATGTAGAAATCAGTGATCTAAACTGTGGATTGACAATTCTTGCTCGATGTACAGTCATCAGACGAGATGCCTTGCATAAGATTAAACCATTAATTGTTTTTGTCAGTAGGAACCGAAACAGAAATGTAACAGCGTGTACTGACGAAACCCTGGTGTCAAAGGCAGAGTTGCTTTTCGGCGGCGAATACTGCTCAAGAGGCGGAATACCATCCTAAGTTCTTCAAAATGTGGTCAACGGGTGGCTACACTTCCAGAATTTTCGAACATATTGGTGGTGTTCACTTTATTACTCCGGCACGAGCACATTCTCACTGGTGAGCACGTCGGTTTGCAGAATGAAACAGGACATCCCAAGGCCAATAACTGGTATGTGATCTCTTCTTTACTAAGAACTTAATATGGAAGAAAACGGGTCTCATTAGGTATAGAAAGGGAGAGCATCGCAAGTAGGTTGCCCAGGTAAAGTTGAAGACAGAACAGTGGAAAACTCAATAGAGTAAGTAATAGAATAGAAATAGAATAGAGTAAGGAGCGTAGTAATAGTGAAGAAGCAGAAAAATACAAGGGACAAGATTATGGTGTTCATAACGAGAACCTTTCTTCTAGTTATCGAGACCGTAGAAGCCAAAATAGGCTCCTCGTGTATACAAGCGGTTACACGACCTTTCCCACCCATGTAACGAAAATTCTCGATGACTTCATGATGCGCATCCATTTGCCTTCGTGTCACAGCGAATTCACCCACATAGTGGCACTTTGATTTCCTTGAAGAACGCAGTATCAGTGGATGTCGGATATAAAGACGATGTACAGAATTTCATTCGACAATGAGGGTATGTCAATATACTAAGGAGTATATGCCAAGGACGTTGGAACCGAAACCGATCGCTTTGAGCAACATTACTGGTTGAAATGTTTACGTATTCATAGTGCAATGCATACAACTTTGTTGCAAAATGCAAGCCTAACGTCAAGAAATCCAACAGTTGTACGTCTTATGCAGAAGATTTTGTAGTAGCAAGACTGAAACGTCTATGTGAAAAATTGTTGACCGACCGTACGACAGAATTCATTTCTGCGCAAAGATTGCTAATATAATGTTGGACATACAAACTGTATGTGCGCACAAAGTGTAAGCTGCAGACTGCAGAACAAACTTCCCTGAGTGAAAGATTTAAAGTACCAGCAAAGGGTGCTGGAATAAGTCTTGGTAACTGTTTCTGCAGGCAGACTGTGTCAAACTACATTGTCAAACGGACATCTTGTACAAATCGAGGCGCTCGGATGAAGTGCGCTTGGTGATTTCCCATTTTATTATAACAGAAAGAATCCCTCAAGTGGTCAAATGAGGAAAAACGTTTCTTCTCTTGTTATTCGGCAACAGTCTCTTAATGAAGCGCATTGTCTTGAATCTTCTGTTAGTATTAAGAATAAAAAATGGACAAAGAATGGGAGGATGAAGTTCGGTGTAAATCAACACAGAATGTCTTCGATGAAAAATAATGCGTATTTTATCCTGTCTAGTATTATAAATATGGTAGTTTACCATGAAAAACTGAAATGCTTAAAAATGTAAATGAACAACTTAGTACAGATGAATTTGGTGAAGAATTGAAGGAATTAGTTAAACGCTAAAAGAGCTAGAAAACTCTGCTTATAACTGACAGGTGAGAAATTTTAATGAAATGAGAAAGATTTTTAGAGAATCAACGCCCTTCTGGTCACATAAGTGAAAGAGAGTGTAAGTAGAATAACTGTACGCAAATGCACTGAAACAAGTAACATTATTTCGACTCCAGATCCACTGTCGTTAATATTATTCGGCGAGACGGACACGATCATCACAGTCGATTAACGGCGACCTTATATTGGGACTCTGAAACTGGAAAATCGTTGCAAATCAAAAAAATTAGGAAAAATGCGCCCTGAATTTAAAAAATGATGTCCAGTAAAAAATAGGTGAACAATTGCAAGCTAATGCATAGCACTCGAAACTGGTTTTAATGGAATCGGCGATAATTCCCTTATATCTTAAGGACTTGAGGAGTTCAGAACTTTATGAAATAGAAGGAGAGACTTTGCTCGCTACGCTACCACATTTCTCTAGAAGTGGTATGCAGACAAAGATAATGGTCAAACAGCTGGAAGTTTTTGAAAAAACTGCTTCGAAAACCACAAGGATGAACAAAGAATAAAGAAAGGTCAGTGAACGAAACAGGTGAGCGATTGTGCCTGGTGATGATCGCTAGCTTCCGAAAGGAAATGTCACTTTGTAGTAGCCGAAATCACTGACCGCTGGTCATGCGACGACAAAATCCACATTTTCCCACCAAAAGTGTACCTGCTTGTTCACACAGCTTTCAGTTTATTGGAAGCAAAGTTTTGTAGAGCAGTTACTACACTAATGGTCTAAAACTTCTCAACACCAATTTGCTTCGGCAGCGAGCATTTTTGCCCGAGAGGATTGCCGTCGACTTCAGTGTCGTTCAGTGCTGGTCTTCATGCACACATTAACTAATCTCCAAAAATATAGCAGAAATCTGACGCTTTGTCTACACTTTAATTCTGTAGAGCACAGCAAACCATGGATTTTGCGTGTTCGAGAATTCCCCATGTGAGGAAATTTGCACAGCTCATTCATGAAATTAGACGGCGCGTCCTCAGCAATAAGAGGTTAAGTTTCGATTAACTGTGAATTTCTAAACACCTGTTGTGAAATGTAGATGGATTCATGGGATCAACTCCTTGTATGTGCAATGACCGCGTGTATCGACATGTGTGGCGCAGTGGTCGGAGCGCCTGCAACACACACGTGAAGTCGGTGGTACTATACAGAGTGAGAAGTACAAAGATAGAAGAAAATAAAAACGAAACAAGTTCATTTCCAAAATTCGCTAGCATATTGTGGTAGCACTTATAGCAGAAATCACTAGTACAAAACACATCCGAAGTCACTTGAATTCGAATTGGTTGTGTTTTTGCTAATAGACAACGCAGCTTGCTCTATATTGTTTTCTGCCACCGTCACAATATTGCAAGCGTATGTTCTACGATGTCTCGCTACGAATTTTTTTGTTGAAGGATTTAATATTGTCCACTAATTACACATCAAAAAAAAAGATCCGAAGTCAGCCCCCGGTACACATCTATTTCTGCACGTCAAGACTGTGTGTTCTATTCGCTTGAGAGAGAAGAAAAACCGCAAATATTTATGTAAAGCCTTCTAACTGCTTTGTACAGCGCAACAAAAGTTTACAATAGATCGTCAGTTGTGATTTGGAAGGACGAAGAAGCTTATAACTTGATTATGTTGCCTTTCGAAGGAGACCAGCTACCTACTTATTTGTCAGAGACGATTCGGTCCATCTCCCACTCACTTCTCACATTCTTCATTGCACGTTTTTTCACCAGTTCAAGTTTAGGATAAATTGAATATAAGGAAGTTAAGGTAAGTTACAAGCCAATCTGGCATAGAAAGACGGGGAGTTCATCCACCTGTGAGTGCACTAAGGTGCTCATGGGCAAAAAATTTCAAACTTTTTTCTTAGCTTGTATGAAAGTAGTATTCAGAAGAATGAATAGTGGGCATTTCAGCAATGACGAACATCACTTCCAGCCCAAAAAAGGTAGAAAACCATTTAAAAATGTAGATGTATAACGAATAGCAGAAATTTAGCAATCATAGCCACTTATGTCCTTCTTCGTAACATGTCACCTTTGCCCGTGCTCATTTTCATCAGGTAATCCGAGCGTGGATCAGATGTCAACCATATACCAACACTGTTAGATGCACAGCACTAAGTTGACACATCTGTAGGCCACAGTAAGCCATCGTTCAGGACATATATGTATTCAACCATCTTTAACGATGCTTAATGAAGTCAAATGCATGTCGGAACCTATAGGGATTGATCGACACCGAACGATTGATATATATATATATATATATATATCATATTTACGTATTTATATATATATATATATATATATATTTGTATATATATATAGGATGCATGGTTGATTAACTGTTAGAAAACAAAAATATTATCAACTGATAGTCATATCAATAGTCATATCGAAAACGACCGCCCAGTATAAAAGAGCACTGCCGTGTGTCAGCATGCCTCATTCGTGTAGTGTTTCACTAAAGAGCCATCACGGTGCGAATACGACTACTCCACATCGAGAAGCGAAGAAGTGTGGACCACCGACTCGGATCATCGGTTTTGACGAAGACGACGTCGAAACGTTAGCCGAATAAATCTATTTACCAACCTCGTTCAAGTTTAACAGTTTAGATACATATGTATATATAAACAAGCATATACGGAAACAAAGGATTGCGCTGCTTTCATTTGCTTCTACGTGATTCTCCGTTGCGGTAAAAAAATTTGGAGCGAGCAGTTAACCCATATGGAATTACCGATTTACGGCAAACTTGCTTCAGTTGCATCTCTTGCAAAAATCGTCCGTCATGGCTGATTTTATCAGTTGTGCTTAACATACGCCTGTACTAATATAGTCCAAAGAAGATGAAGAACACAATAAGATGGCGTACAATAATTGCTGAATTAGGCTAAGGATTGGCATCAAGTGTCAAATATACTACTCCATCGCTGCTTAAGACAACCCATTCGACAACCCATGTTCTTAACTGTCTAGTAGTAACCACAAATTGTTAATTTTTGACCGCGTTCACATGACTCGTGGACACACCGGTAGGAACTTCATTCCCCTTGTTGCATAACAGATTTAATTTTACTGTGCTTAGCCAGAATGTATTCTCAAATAGCTCTTCGGCTTCTGTCGTCTACAAGATTGAAATATCACAGTATTTTGTGTGCACAGGAACGCAACTCAACCCAGACATGACGGCAAACGTCGTGTGACATGGGTGGCTAATAAAATGACATGTGTAAGACACAACTAAAATAAGTTTTTCACGATTAAGTTTACTGCTAACCAGTAATTTCCAGTTCGTGAGACTATATTAAAATGAAAGTTGACGGTCTCTTGAAGAACAGTAACTGATTAACAATGCAGAAGGATTTCAGTTCCCAGCAGTATTCACACGTCTGGGTCACGCCTACCTCAATCGACTATTTTTTTACAGGCTCTTTGTAGAGTCCTGATAAAAAGACATCAATTGAAGCTCAACAATGACTTAAACAGTCCTAGTAGTTTCATCAAAACAGTTCATTCCCGTTTATTATTGTCATTGCCTGTTCTTTTTCTCATGTATGGATGAAAAGGGTCTCAAGAAAGAGCTGTGTTTCCATTTAGAGCGATAGCTCTTTACTAGACTTCTCAAGTAGAAAGTGTTCACTTCCTGCTTCACGAACTATCTCATTACCACGTTCGTTCCAAAGCCGTCGAATGTATTTTCGAATCCGGCAAACGTTAGAACTCTGTGCAGATGGTATTCTCAACATACAACTACAACCTACAAACGGTTTAAACACGCTCTGTAGGCGAAATGCCTTTCGAAATACGGTTTCATGTGCTGTTTGATTTTCCAAAACTCTATATATGTGCGAGATCACAATCTTCGTGGTCTGCCATTAAAATACACTCAAGCAAATCGTGCAGTAGTGGAGTATTATCGAAGGTCACCACTATAGTCGCTCGTTTTCGGTGGAATAGCCACGAGCGGCAGTATACTAGTCCGTCTTTTTTCCTGTGTAGGTATATTGTCACAGGGATTGCGAAAGTTCATGCAGTATGGAACTTGTAGTTTGAAGCAAGTTTTTAATGTATGGGAGTGTTGAGCTGCCTATTTTCGTGCTTTCGACCGCAACTCAAACTTCTTAGGAAAGGTTCCAGGTATTTTTCTCGACCACTTATTTCAAGGGTTAGAATAGGAATTTTGGAACTAGACAGACCAGGATGAGACTCTTCCGTCTTGAACCCCGTTTCACGGTGCCAAGTGATGATTTATGCGTCTTTGTCCTTTAGTGTGCTGATTGTAGAGCATTATGCTCGCATCTTATCGACACCTCTGCACTCCTTTTCTAAGGCGGTATTAACCTTTTTCGCCTGTGCTGATGTATCTCTTACAGAGATCTCCCGCAGCTGACAATTATTACCTGCCGTGTGAATTCCTTAGGACATTCAAAAAACCGACTTTCTATGAACCTCGGCATAGATAGTTGATGTATTTATTTATTTATATTATCTAATAAACTGATCATCTTTAGCTGAGGCGAGGTTGGTTTTGGTCTTCGTTGTCGTTGTCGTTGTTATTGGTATTGTTGGTCGATGGCTCACGTTTCGGCGATTTCGCGTTCCTCAGAGCCTGGACGTATTTTATATTAGAAAACTTTAATTATTCAGCGGAAGAAAAGGCCAAAGTATTAATGAAGATCAAACTTTTAAATAGACGCAATGTTGAACAGAAAGGCTACTCACCGTGACTTCACGAGTGGGACTGGTCCACGCGTTGTTCACGTGGGGTCGCGAGCAAGACACACCCCAGGGTCAAAATATCATTTTGAATTAGGGCGCCAGGTCACGTGTGATAGTGAGGAATTCGCCTTTCTGGTTCATCTTTGGATTTTTGAAATTTATCCAAAACGCCCCAAGGGTGCGGGTTGATGTTTTCGATTCATGCGCTAGAATCCGCACAGTCACTTCAAAATCATCGCCGTTGCGCTTTTGTGCCCTAAGCGTACCTAGAAGAGTGTTTTGACGAATTTTAACTTTCCAATTTAGGTGTTCTTTTATGCGGACACAAAGTGCTGTACCCGTTTCCCCAATATATTCCTCACCGCATGCGTTACATGAGATAAAGTATATTATACCTGAACTCATGCAATCCCCATCTCTTCCGTTAGGGATCATACAGTTTTCTGAGCTCCACAAACGATCATAGAGACGGTTGCGAACTAACTGGCGGCGTAGGGTATTGGCTGGAAGGCCAGTAATCGCTGCATAGTTTTCAAGACCACTTTTCCCTTAAGCACCTCTTAGTGGCGGAACTTATTTAATTTGGTAGGAAGGGTAGCCTAGAATGGATCTTACTTACGTTCTCCACGTTATTTTGGGGAACAATTCTACCTTCTTGTCTGACGCGAGTGGCTTTTGCTTCGTGGCCAATGGAGATTGCTATTTTTCATGTCAGGTTTAGCGATTCCTTCCTTTCCTCTTCTCCTGTGCACACATTTTTTAGCCGTACGGTACATGTTTTCGATAAGTGCTTTTTTTCATGAGTGAAGGACGAGAAGAGAAGTAGTGAACTAGTATATTTTTTACTACTTGGCTTACGATACCATTTTATTATATATCCACTTTCTGAGAGCTTTATTTGGATGTTTAAGAATGGAAGCCACTTCTCAGTCGGTTTTTCCTCTGTAAATTTTATATACTCTGACTGTCGGTTTAACAATTCAAAGCACTCATCCATCTGTTCTTGTGTGGAAAAGGCGATGAAGCAGTCGTCTATGTATCGACAGTAGAGTAAGGGTCGGTGATCGAGAACTGGAGCTTCCACCATAAACATGAAAGCGATGGCAAGCCTTGGTGCTAAACGCTGTCCCATGGCCATTCCTCTAATTTGTACAAAATACTTCCCAGACCACCTTAAGATTGAACAACTAAGACACTGTTTTAAGAGAGTCATCAGTTGTGCAGTCGACAAGCCGTACATTTTTACTTTCTTCTCGTGTTCTACGAGCAACTCGAGAATGGCTTGCATTTTAGAGTCATTCGATACGTTGGTATAAAGTGAAGCAACATCGAATGACTCCATTACATGCGCGCTGTTTGGTTGCGCTCACCGTAGGTGGTCTAGAAATATTTTGGTGTTGGGTAAATGGGTTAGAATGAGTTTTAGCAACAGGGTCACGATAAGGTTTAGGAACCCCGTTATTCTATCCGTTGGCCCGCCTATACAATTGATGATATGTCTAACTTTAATTGATGATGGGTTCGTCGACGTAATGTCATCAGTTGAAGTAAGCTGATGTGTTTTAATAAGCAAGTAAAGGACAGGACAAATTGGATTTGTCCTTAGAACATTGTTAACTTTGCTGTTTTTTTGAGCAACGCTATCATGCAAGAGATGCGTTTCAAGGTACTCAATTAGAAAACTGAGATGTGTTCGATACAAGGTGCAAAGTCCTTCGACCAGTATTTTTCATTGATCAGCCTGCCATACGTTTGTTGGCGCGTATGATAGCAGAAGAGTTTTGTTCAGAAGTGATACCATCATGGACGTCCTTTAATTCTTCACCGATTGCAGGAGTTCTATTCCAACGCATGGCTCACACCTCTGCAAGGAGATGGTAGTAATTGGCTGCACTAAAGAGTGATGGGACAAAGGAGGTGCAATGAAGTCCTTATCTTCTACTTGTTAGGTTATCATCGATCTCCGCTTGAGTTGTACGGTTATACGATTTATACACTGGTTTGTGATTAATTATTAAAGTGACGGCTTTTTTTTATTACGGAGGTCAAGGACGGAGGATGGTGCTAGGGTTCCTGATGGCTATACTATCACTTTGAAATTAGTATCCACAAGCGTCAAGACTGATGGAAAGATCGGCGTTTGAGCGAAATGTCCTATGTCGTAACTACAGATTAAGAAGAGCATACACGGCATGTCGTGGACGTGTTGTTCCTATCCGGATTTTTATCTCTTACCATCTGTTGTCGGATTCAGGTTTTCAGATCGTCCTCATGCGGTGGGGGCGACTAATTCGCTGCCGTTACAGCAACCGCTCTGGTCCTAAAAACTTCCAAATTTGAAGGTAGCAAATTCCCTTCAGTACACAAGTGGGGTCAAATTCTTGTGGTGATCTGGGACCACCACAGCGCATTGCCTTTGATTTTTACAAAAAAATCACGCTCGACCAGCAATCAACGTGCTACTGAACAAAGAAAGCGGAGGTTCGAGATTCAGCCGAAGCCACATAATCACTCGATCGCATTTCTAGTTGATGGTTTCATAACAATGAAATAAATGGAAGGAGTCCTGAGGTTCGCTAGTGTAGTCATTCTAAAGCTATCCGATCAATAATTCGTCACAACAATGCCTTAACTTTTATTGTTGAGTACTCTGTGGAATCAAGCGACAACGATGTTAGGTGTGAGCAGAACTATTTCGATATATTTCTTATACTCAAGCAACTCATCGCGTTTTTTTCAGTGTACGGTTTATTGAAACACCTAATGGATTGACGTTCTTCTGATCGATATGGGTAGCAATGCGACGAGATGGTTGGTTGACCGGCGTGATCGATAAGGCCGACAGGTGGAATTACTTGTTAAAGTGTGAGAAAGTCAAGGTGACACAATTCATCAACGTGTTCAAATACGCGTATACGTGTTTTTTGTTCGTTTAAGTTATCGATTTCCAGCATGGCTAAAGAAGTCATTTCCACTTCACTGAGGTGAAGGGACTCTCAACGTCTTAGCAAAGAATCTGATCTACAGAGTCCCGCGACGTCAGGTGAGTCTTATAATTATTTGTTTTTTTGTTCCATAACTTGCCATCTCCTGTGTCACACTGTGCGGTTCCCAGCATTTCTTGCATTCGATCCCTTTTCTCTCATCCACCATCCACAACTGGCTCCGACCTTTTTTGGGTGTGCGCTCGGCTGCTCCTTAAGGACTTTTTTTCAATTTGGCCACGAATATTGTTGATTGCTGATCGAGATTCTCCCTATAATCCTGGGAAAGCCGTGGCAAGGCTTGCCACGTGGATCAGAGAGAGTGAGATTGCCCTGACAAGGTGACTGGAGCTGCTTTACCAGCCACGGAGGGATCAGAGGCTTGGGTGCTCCGGGGTGCGGTCGAACTAGAATCGAGGTAGGTAAGGCCGTCTGTTTGATGAACAGTTTCACAACCGCTGTACCTTACCCGCTCCCGCATTCCAGTGGATGCTAGGATGACTCAACTGACGAAAGGAAACCCCACACGTTAACGAGAATTTTCCGTGAAGTTGTGTTTTGTTGACAAAGTCGCCGTCCTTTCGAAAAGCACCAGAAAAGCAATGATGGTGTTAAAAGATCTCAATTCAGTGGAAAGGAGGAATAAGGTTGCGCATAAATGGCATAATTGGAAGGAAACCTAGTCGGTGAAATACCCAGGACGTTATCCTAGATGAAAAGAAATGGAGAGCTCTGTGATTAGACACCAGATCCTACATGCATCTAGCGCGTTCAATGGACGATGGAGAATACATGAAGAGGAAACTACAATGAAGGAGGACATCATGAAGTAAGTTTAAGAGTCTTTCATAGAAACCATTGAACAGTTGATGGAGATGAAGTTCCGCATCCGTAACTTTGACTCAGCGGTCCTCCCAGCTTTCAGCTTTGATGCGGAAGTGTAGGTTAACATTTTTTTCGAAGGAAAAGGAGTATATGGTAGATCCACGCCAGAGTGGAGGAACGAACATCTTCAAGGGCGATCGTCTAAAAGAATAGAAAAAGAGGTTCTTTTGGTTCGCATAGACAGGCTGGAAGGATATTTGAAAGCCATTTATGGACAATGAAGTGATAATAGAACAGGTCAACATGATGGAACATGACATAACTGTGGACAACGATTGCGATAAAATTAAACTATTGGAAAACATGTTGCGGTCCGCACCAGTTGTGAATGCAGGCAGTTCAAATATATACATATATATGTGTATAATACTCACTTGTAATATAATCGCACGTATTTAATATACATATATATATACATATATATATATATATATATACATATATATATAATACATACGTATGATAATATACTTACTTGGTACTTGATACTTGAATGGACCGTCCTCACTGGTTGTGCGGGCCCCAGCATAATCTCCATTTTTCGGGGATTTGCTGGTTAAGCCATTGTGGTTCCCTGGAATGCCAAGGTCAACCTGGCCAAAGTCTGCCCCCAGGCCTTCACCACCACGGGCAGTGGCAGCCCTTATGGATCAAAGGGAGATTTGCCACCATGCGACTTTCGTACCAGGACGGTGATGGACCCTGGTATTGGTTTACTCTTAGCTAGGCTGTCTGATGGAAACGCCGGACTCGTTCTCAGCTTGGGAGACCTTGCCAGGGGATGAATCCTCCGCTGTACATCGCAGTTCGACACCTAGAAACACCTCCCAGCCACTACGAGGCATTAAAGTGTTGGGAGGATGTGATAATATAACATAATATATATATATATATATAATTGATTAAGATTATCGAATCAGTCTCCGTTCTAATTAGTGGTAGTTTTATATACTTGGTTAGTGGTTTGCGCTTACAAATATGTTCTAATTTCAGAAAAATATCCAGATGACGTATCAACTGTCCGAAGGTTCTCACCCTGTCAATACCGCAAGAGGAAGAGATCGAGGACGTAGAAGGGGCAGATCGACTCCAATAATAGTCGATAATATATATAATCGGTTAAGATTACACATATATATATATATATATATATGCATATACATATACTATATTACATATATGTATGTTGTATGGATTCTTTTATTTTATGTAATATGGGTATAATAATATAATACAATAATCGTAGAGAAAACTGTTGGGAGTGTTCATCAACGTTGTGTTCTATTTTGGACTCCGTGTGCACATGGCTGTTTACCATGGTATGTTCCCAAAGACGGAGAGAACGTCGAAAAATGCGGATGTCCTAAGAGGTGCACCAACGTTCGCCACCTCTACGACCCGTTTTATCGGCCTTTCTGTCGGTCTCACGGCTGAAGGTTGTCTTCCTGTTAACCTGAGAAGACGAGAAAGGATCACACTGAATCAAACCCACCTTCACGTGTATTACGATTCAGAAGCGTCTCATTAAACGTTTTTACCAACTAGCTGATGGTTAATATTGACATAAGACGTGAGGATTTTCCATTGTTTGTACACTATCACCTTTTCTTTTTCAACTTTATTTGATTTCTTTCGGATTTTTAAAGGAACCCACATTTACTTACGTAAATGTGCCGTTTGGGGACAGTGGTTGACAGTGTTGTGGTCTCCCCAATTCTCTTCGATTTTTGTGTGCCATCACAACTCGGAGTTAGGTTTCTGTAGTGATGCTTTACACAAGTTGTTCAGAAATAAATCAGCGTTTTCAACCATGTTATTTAAAAATGCCATAACTTTTTTTCAAACAGAACTTTATTAATCGAAATGAAAACCATTTGAATATGCATATTTGTGCCAAGAGAAGTGGATTTATTTATTCTATTTGCCTAAAGTTCTGGACGATTCTAAGCGATGAAATCGTTGAAGGTATTTTTTTGTCATCGTGGTTGTTAAAGCATTTCTCGCGCAGAAAGTTGTCAAGGTGCTTGAAGAAGTGATAGTCGGCAGGCGAGAAATCTGGACAATATGGCAGATAAGGCAAAGCTTCGTAGCCCAACTCGTTCAACTTCTGCAGCGCTGGTTCCGTAGCGTGAGGTCGGGCGTTGTGGTGGAGAAGGATTGGTCCCTTAATTAAACAAACTGGGTGAGAGAAAGGAGAAGCAAAGCCTCAGTGGTGCAGTGGGTAACACGTGAACCCCTGAAAGGGTAATCACGGACTCGAATCTGAGCTGCGATGAGACCGAGATTTGCGAATAATTCAGCGTCATTGTTGTTGTATTTCACATAATACTCGACTGTGAAAAAAATGATAGGTTGTGGATATAAAGATAAATAAGAATTAAGCGTTTTGATTAAAAACTAATTGGCTATCCATTCGCAAGATCCGAGACAGAGCGCCATCCTTTAAATTAAATCTTTTATAGACTAACGAATGAAGATTGGTAACAATTAGAAGAAAACAACTCTTCGGCCAACATGAAAACGACATTCAATATAATTTAGTGGAATAGTTCTCTAAACTTGTGTGCTACAATGTTGCTGTTTTTTTTCTTTTCTGTGAACGGTGTCATTGTGACGATAATATAAATCACTAACTTTATTCCGATACTTCATTATTGGCCTTCTGCGTCGTTGTTAAGAAGTCGGCCACTCATAACGAAGGATTCACTGCCAAAAAAGATTCTTCTCTGGGATCGGAATGGTGGTGAAGACGTTGAGACGCCTTAGTAACGCTAAGTCAGGTCGGCTGAAGGGAATCAAGTGCCAAGATCGCGAAAAGTCACCCTCAGTGTTGCGCACCCTGAATGCTCCTGTCTATGACGTCTGTAGGTAAGAGGATCAGTGAGGGGCCAAAAAATCTTGTTTCACGCAGGACATCACAGAAACTGGATCTAACAAACACACACTGGGCACAGCATGGAGATAGTTTGATGGTTTACAGGTATAATACCAGAACGCGCCATAATAAGGAAATATAACAGAAAATCCTACACCAACTTTAAGTTACACAATTCCTAACCCAAACCCTAGAAACATCTCTAGAGAA
Organism: Angiostrongylus vasorum; assembly: GCA_018806985.1. Classification (NCBI taxonomy): domain Eukaryota; kingdom Metazoa; phylum Nematoda; class Chromadorea; order Rhabditida; family Metastrongylidae; genus Angiostrongylus; species Angiostrongylus vasorum. Next base: position 32,360 of record JADANN010000092.1, on the reverse strand, counting down.
AAACTATATGGAATTTTTTCTCTGAGGTTCGAGTTGCTACAGAAAGCACGGAAAAAGGAGCAGCTCTAGTACTTCACGGTATTATTAATAATATCCATACATTAATATCAATAATACAAACGAATTCTATCGAACTGGAAGCGATAAACTACTTATTGTTCTGGCCGAAATTGAACAGATAATCTTCCACTTATTTTTTAATCTCCTTGTGGCTCATATAACTCATTAGTTAGAGGTGCCCCGCACTGGATCGAACGGTGAGGCGATATCACGCCCCGGACTTATCAAACCTCAATTGCTACGAGTTCGAAACATGGCACCGGTGCCAGCCCTGTCTGAAAGGGCAAAAACAGCGATTCCATGCGCCGATAGGCAATTTGAAGTCGATGTGCAGGGCCAGACAGGCATGCAATAACCTCTACGATGAGAAGAATTGGGTTCAATACACGACACATCCCGCCATTATTGATCAACGCTAAACGACTCTTTTCAATCATTCTTGCAACTTCAAACATTATCCAGTTAAAAAAAATTTTTCTGGAGCCCAACAAAATGCAGATGAAAATTATGTTACAAATAAACCAGAAAAAATCCCAATTCATGAAAAAACACCTTTTTGTGAAATAAAACATCTTCCAGGATGGATCACCTGTTGAGAATACTTCACCTAACGTATTAACTTTGTTGTTCAATGGATGTGATAACGACTTAAAAGAAGCTATAGAAAAAAATGAGCAGTATGGGCCGCACTCGGACGTCCCACAAATCAGCTTACTGATCCACAGACTTACACCCTCAGTTTTTGACGCAACGATTATTCCAACGCTATGCTACGTAGCAGAAACATGGGCCCATGCTTCAGTTATATCGATGACCTTGCAAAAAAATACATACACACACAGGGCTCTTAAACGACGTTTTCCGAAGATGACTCGGTACACTCGATACATTCAGAGAGTGTTCTCAAACATTTTTTATGAAACAGATCTTAGCTAATACTTCTTCCATACACCTTCGGTGCTCATTGTGCTGATTGTATATCGCTTCCACCCCCTTCACATGTGTTACGAAATCGTTCTATCAGTGTCATCTGGATGGCACAGGCAATATAGAAAGGTCAGAACAGCTTTCTGACTAGCAGCGTTCTCTGATGCATCTTCAGTGCAAAATAAAGACGTTGTTCAGCTCACATCTTTTTAAAGGGCGTGGACGGTCCTCGGTTTTCTATACAGCTTGGTACTCTATTCCACCCATCAGATTGGGGCAGCTGGGAAACCAAAGCTTCATCGTAATCACTTCGTCCAGAAGGAATGTAAAAGCACCTCTATTAACTATCCTTCCATCCGCGTAGGTACTGTTCTTACAGTCTTCACCACTTTGTTAATTAAGCTGTTAATTAATACAAGTAGTGTAGGTCTATCGTACGTTGCTCGCTCCAATCGGTGGGTTTCATAGTTGTTGCTTATTCATACATAAATCTACCGTATTTGTCTATCTCGCCATATCGTTATTGCTGTCCTGGTCTGCTGTTGAGATAAATGTAGGGCTGCGTAAGTTCATGACATACTATATAGAAAAAAAGAGACACAAAAACCCTCGTAGCAATGCCAAGCAAGAATGGATGGATAGAGTTTATCATCGTACTAAACTTTGGTAGAACGACAGCCCAATATTTGACTTTCTTCGAAACTCGATGCCGCATTTTCATAACAACTTCATTTTCACATCGATCGCAGGAAACCGGCACTGCAATTTAACTTCAAATGCCTTGTTTATAAGACAGTGAACCTCCAACAGTAATACTTTCGTATTATGCTAAGACACTGTATTAGCCAACGCTGCAACGCAGATAGGTCGATTTAGAAAAATGGTGCCTGACAGAGGTAACGCCAACTTCCTCTCGAACAACTCAATACTACGAAGCCATCTCCTTCGCAGTCCACCAGGACAACCGAGTCTCGAGCCCCAAATAAACAAGTACTGCTCAACTAATTATTCTGAACATTATTTAGTTATTCAATTCAAACCACGACCACTGACCATTTTCTACAATATCGAAACAGTTTTCGCAGTTCATATCTTTGAAGAATACCCACCATTCAAGATCCAGTGGTAAACGCCCTCTGAACATGCATCAATGAGCAGTTCACATAATGACACGATGACAGGTGGACGTATAGAACAACGAAGTGGATCTTGAGAGAACGAAAACGACTTCGAAAGCGACCACTGAGACGATGGGATCCATTGTTTATTGCACTCGTTAGTCAACTATACTCACACCTGGAATCAAATTGAAGATCAGAATCGACAAACTAATGCGCATGCAAACATTCATGGAGAGCGGTTGCAAGACAGCGAAGCGAATAGGTGAACTACTGAGTACCTGGGCAGCGTGTGAAGAGAGCTAGCCTGAGTTTTCAAGCACGTTATTGCTTGCTCTGGGAGATTTTTTATGCCTCACAAAAGTCATTATTTGCTGATTAGGGATGCGCTGACTCTCCAAGGTTTCCATGACTGTTTCTCTATCAGCTAAGTCTTTAGCTTCCGCTTTAAATCGATGAAAGTGAGAGAGAGAGGGATCTGTCTTGTTCTCGCGATACCTCCATGAGTATTACGATCGTATTTATATGGTCGACCACAGTGAACCCTTTGCAAAAGCCTGCTTGGTCATACGACTGTGCTTTTTCAGTGTTTTGTAAATCCTCTTTAGAATGATGGAAGTGAAGAGTTTATATACAACGGATAGCAAACTGCTTGGATGATAAGAGTAGATATCGTGAAGGTCGCTCTTTTTGAACAACGACACAATCTTGCTGGTATCCTGTTAGATGGGAAAACTTCATTCTAACTGCTAAAATTTTATAGAAGTTTATAAATAATTGTGGACGATATTGCGGCACAGTTTCCACACATGCTAATTATAGGACTGTTTGAATGAAGCTAAGAAGAATCATCGATATCATACTTGCATGAGGCACGTGAGGTACACCAGAGTTTTTATTTGAAAATTACCTGCTTTGCTTTTCCGATGCAATTCTATCCAACAATGGGACCATTCGCAGAAAATTTGTCAGATGTAAATAAAACCGTTGAAAGGATGCAATGAAATTATGCGGGACTGTGACGTAGGTCCGATCGAGCGGCATGCCATTGTCTGCTTTGATCGCAATCGCAAAAATGCGGAAGTACATTTATACTAGTCAGTTCAAAAAAATTCCTGTTTCATCTCTGGATTATAAAACTGCACAACTAATGGTCAGCGGTTCGTTACTCAGCTCTTTCATATTCTTCGAGCTAATAGAAGCTGAAGGTTGCATGAAGGAGCATTCAGGGTGCGCAACACTGAGGATGACCTTTTGCGATCTTCGCACTTGATTCCCTTCAGGCGACCTGACTTAGCGTTACTAAGGCGTCTCAACGTCTTCACCACCATTCCGATCCCAGAGAAGAATCTTTTTTGGCAGTGAATCCTTCGTTATGAGTGGCCGACTTCTTAACAACGACGCAGAAGGCCAATAATGAAGTATCGGAATAAAGTTAGTGATTTATATTATCGTCACAATGACACCGTTCACAGAAAAGAAAAAAACAGCAACATTGTAGCACACAAGTTTAGAGAACTATTCCACTAAATTATATTGAATGTCGTTTTCATGTTGGCCGAAGAGTTGTTTTCTTCTAATTGTTACCAATCTTCATTCGTTAGTCTATAAAAGATTTAATTTAAAGGATGGCGCTCTGTCTCGGATCTTGCGAATGGATAGCCAATTAGTTTTTAATCAAAATGCTTAATTCTTCCCAGGATCGACTTTCTATTAACCTCGGCATTGGAATATGAATGCGTCGTTTTCTTGTTCAGCAATCGCGAGGTTGTTAAACAGCATACATTTACTTCCATACAAAAAACACAATACAATACAACAGTAGCTGACGTTTCGGCAGTATCGCCTTCTTCAGAGCCGCTTTTTTTACGTGCCTTCCAATGAGGAAGATTAGAACAGCTGATTATAGTCGCACAAGGTTGATGGCTGCACCATCCCACATCAGAAATTGATGCGAACATACGGGGTCAGGTCGCGTATGACCTCTGGGCATTCATCCCTGCTATTCATTGTAGGGTTTTTGGCATTTATCCAAAAAGCCTCAAGAAGTTTTCGCGCTGGTGTTCCAGTCTCCTGCGCAAGGATATTGACCCTTACTTCAAAATCGTCCCCGCTGTGCCCTTGTATCCTATGCGTGCCCAGTGGGGTACTTTGTCCTAGTTTTCGCTTGCCATCTAGGTGTTCTTTTATACGGATACAAAGGCCTGCCCGTTTCGCCAATATATTCATCTCCGCAATTATTACAAGAGATCAGGTATATCGTACCTGAACTCATGCAATCACCGTCGCTGCCGTAAGGGCAGATTACGCAATTTGTTGTTTCGCATAGACGGTCATACAGGCGGTTACGAACTAACTGACGACGTAGACTATCCGGTGGTATTTCAACTATCGCTACCGATTCCTCTAGACCTGCCCTTCTTAAGCATCGCTTAATCGCTACGCTTACTTCATCGCTAATAAAGGGCAGCATAAACGGGACTTTCTTTTGGCCAAGTGTTTCGCTTGGGCGCGTCGCTCTCCTTCTAAACTTATCTCGTGGTGTTACAATTTCGTGGCCATTGGAGATGGCTATTTGCCGAACCAAGTCGCGCGATTCTTCCTTTAGTTCACTGGTTGTGCACACAGAGGTGGCTGTTCGAAACATGTTTCTCACAAGCGCCCTCTTTGTGTGTGAAGGGTGGGAAGAAAGGAAATGAACGAGGATGTTCTTGTTACTTGGCTTTCGGTACCACTTTGTCAGGTAACCGCTACTTGATAGGTTTATTTGGACGTTTAAAAACGGAAGCCAGTCCTTTCTCGGCTTCTCCCGGGTGAACTTAATGCACTCAGACTGCTCGTTCAACAATTCAAAGCACTTGTCCATCTCCTCCTGCGCAGAGAAGATGACAAAACAATCATCCACATATCCGCAGTAGAGCAGTGGCCGGAGATCGAGAGCAGGGGCCTCCATCCTAGACATGAACACAATGGCAAGGCTTGGTGCCAGTCGCTGTCCCATAGCCAACCCCCTTATTTGCGCGAAATATTTCCCTGACCATCTGAAAATCGACCAGTTTAGGCACTCCTTTAGGAGAGCCATTAGCTGCTGGATGGACAAGCCATGCATTTCTTCCTTCATGTTTAACAAGAAGTTCGAAGATGGCTTTCGCATTGCGGAGTCATTCGATACGTTGATGTACAACGCAGTAACGTCGAAGGACTCCATCACGTACGCGTTATTAGGAGACGCGTTACGTAGACGTTCTAGAAAAATTTGGGTGTTCGTGAGATGGGGTGGTATGTGCTTGAGCAACTGGTTGAGAATTAGATTTATAAACCAAGCAATTCTATCTGTAGGCCCGTCTACGCAACTGATGATGGGTCTAACTTTAAAGGTGGAGGGGTCGGTAGACGCCAGATCATCAGCGGATATTAACTTATGGCTCTTAATAAGTAAGTATAAGACGGGACCCTCTGGAACACATCGCCATGCGGAAACGGCAAGTGTGGCTGCAATGATTTGTCTTGATGTACGCTGCTGTGTGTTTCGACGCTGTGGTCGCAAGCGCCCTGCAATACACATGGGATCGATCTCCGGAGATTCACCAAGCCTTCCATTCCTCCGGGGGCCGGACATTGGTGCCAGACTTGTCTGAGAAGGTAGCAGTGCTGACTCCATGCATCGATAGGCCACTGTGACTTATTGTAAAGGCCACATCTGCATTCAATCACCTCGAAAAAATGGTTAATGAACTCGAATGGATGGCGCATCCCTCAGGGGATTGATCAACGCGCAGAGCTTTGTTCTTTTTTTCATCACTGTTCGCGATTCCAGTTTTCTGGAAGAGTTCCCAGGCGAACATTTTTTGTGTGCTTAGGACACAAAGACGTAATGCAATTAATGCCTGCTGACATCGAGCACTAGAACTTTGACTTCAAGTACGTGCTGTTATTGCTGCTTAAAACTTTTGAACCGGTTGTTTCTGTTCTGTCGGCTCTTAATACTTCATTTATACCAACTGGGACAATTTTTTTAGAATTAGCAGTCCGCTTATTTGTGATCTCGAGAGAAAGCTAGGTAATAACCGCATCGAATTTTCACGAGCAATCTGGCTGAAGATGTCTGTGACTGAAAGGTTTGTCGAGATAATAAAAACATCAACTACCTCAACTACGTTCTTCTATAATTTTATAGAAGTTTATAAATAATTGTGGACGATATTGCGGCACAGTTTCCACACATGCTAATTATAGGACTGTTTGAATGAAGCTAAGAAGAATCATCGATATCATACTTGCATGAGGCACGTGAGGTACACCAGAGTTTTTATTTGAAAATTACCTGCTTTGCTTTTCCGATGCAATTCTATCCAACAATGGGACCATTCGCAGAAAATTTGTCAGATGTAAATAAAACCGTTGAAAGGATGCAATGAAATTATGCGGGACTGTGACGTAGGTCCGATCGAGCGGCATGCCATTGCCTGCTATGATCGCAATCGCAAAAAATGCGGAAGTACATTTATACTAGTCAGTTCAAAAACATTTCCTGTTTCATCTCTGGATTATGAAACTGCACAACTAATGGTCAGCGGTTCGTTACTCAGCTCTTTCATATTCTTCGAGGTAATAGAAGCTGAAGGTTGTGTGCGTATTTGTCTATGAGTTTTCATCCACTAAGACTAACCGACATGACGTTCCAACCTAAAGTGCGAGTGATCAGCTGCTGAACGGATCGTTGTTGCAAAGAAAGAATTTCTAACATTACATTTTCTAAAGCTGGTTATTTTTTGGGATCATCGAATTGAAATCATGAACACATGCGATAATTGTATGTACAACAAAAATTCTCACAGTTCTCACATAACATAACACAGTTCACTTCTTTTCGGTCTCTCTTTTCTCTTACTTTCCTCGTGTAACTTCCAGATATGGCATTTGTTAAGAGTGATAGACCAAGTCGCATCGTTATTTTTCTCCAATATTCCCAATCACGTCCAACGATACTTAATGAAGTCGAATGCATGGCGTATCCCTCGAGGATTGATCAATGCCAAGAGATTAATCCTTTGTCCTTTTATCTGACTACTTGGATATTTGGATGGCCCGTCCCCCACTGGATGCGTGGACACCAGCATCACGGGCAGTCGCCGCCCAAGTTGATCAGAGGGAGATTTGCCGCCAAGCGACTTTGATACAAGAACGGTGATGGACCCTGATATTGGTTTACTCTTAGCTAGGCTTGCTGATGGAAACGCCGAACTCCTTCTCAGCTTAGGAGACTCTGCCAAGTGGAAGAATCTCCACACTGAATGCAGTAGCCCGACACTTAGGAACACCTTCCAGCCACGATTAGGCGGTAAACCGTTGCGAGGTTGCAATTTTTTTAAACACTTGCAATACTAGAACAAGAAACTACCAACGTAAATACTCAGGCAAGTTCTTTTCACATGCTGCTCAGGTCTTCAGTAGTTCACCTATTCGTTTCGCTGTCTTGCAACCGCTCTCCATGAATGTTTGCGTACGCATTAGTTTGTCGATTCTGATCTTCAGTTTGATCCCAGGTGTGAGTATAGGTGACTAACGAGTGCAATAAACAATGGATTCCATCGTCTCAGTGGTCGCTTTCGAAGTCGTTTTCGTTCTCTCAAGGTCCACTCCATTGTTCTATTCGTCCACCTGCCATCGTATCATTATGTGAACTGCTCATTGATGCATGTTCAGAGGGCGTATACCACTGGATCTTGAATGGTGGGTATTCTTCAAAGATGTGAAATGCGAAAACTGTTTCGATATTGTAGAAAATGGTCAGTGGTCGTGGTTTGAATTGAATAACTAAATAATGTTCAGAATAATTAGTTGAGCAGTACTTGTTTATTTGGGGCTCGAGACTCTGTTGTCCTGGTGGACTGCGAAGGAGATGGCTTCGTAGTATTGAGTTGTTCGAGAGGAAGATGGCGTTACATCTGTAAGGCACCATTTTTCTAAATCGACCTATCTGCGTTGCAGCGTTGGCTAATACAGTGTCTTAGCATAATACGAAAGTATTACTGTTGGAGGTTCACTGTCTTATAAACAAGGCATTTGAAGTTAAATTGCAGTGCCGGTTTCCTGCGATCGATGTGAAAATGAAGTTGTTATGAAAATGCGGCATCGAGTTTCGAAGAAAGTCAAATATTGGGCTGTCGTTCTACCAAAGTTTAGTACGATGATAAACTCTATCCATCCATTCTTGCTTGGCATTGCTACGAGGGTTTTTTGTGTCTCTTTTTTCTATATAGTATGTCATGAACTTACGCAGCCCCCTAAAAATGAGCAGTATGGGCGGCACTCGGACGTCCCACAAATCAGCTTAGTGATCCACAGACTTACACCCTCAGTTTTTGACGCAACGATTATTCCAACGCTATGCTACGTAGCAGAAACATGGGCCCATGCTTCAGTTATATCGATGACCTTGCAAAAAATACATACACACACAGGGCTCTTAAACGACGTTTTCCGAAGATGACTCGGTACACTCGATACATTCGGAGAGTGTTCTCAAACATTTTTTATGACACAGATCTTAGCTAATACTTCTTCCATACACCTTCGGTGCTCATTGTGCTGATTGTATATCGCTTCCACCCCCTTCACATGTGTTACGAAATCGTTCTATCAGTGTCATCTGGATGGCACAGGCAATATAGAAAGGTCAGAACAGCTTTCTGACTAGCAGCGTTCTCTGATGCATCTTCAGTGCAAAATAAAGACGTTGTTCAGCTCGCATCTTTTTAAAGGGCGTGGACGGTCCTCGGTTTTCTATACAGCTTGGTACTCTATTCCACCCATCAGATTGGGGCAGCTGGGAAAACCAAAGCTTCATCGTAATCACTTCGTCCAGAAGGAATGTAAAAAGCACCTCTATTAACTATCCTTCCATCCGCGTAGGTACTGTTCTTACAGTCTTCACCACTTTGTTAATTAAGCTGTTAATTAAATACAAGTAGTGTAGGTCTATCGTACGTTGCTCGCTCCAATCGGTGGGTTTCATAATTGTTGCTTATTCATACATAAATCTACCGTATTTGTCTATCTCGCCATATCGTTATTGCTGTCCTGGTCTGCTGTTGAGATAAATGTAGGGCTGCGTAAGTTCATGACATACTATATAGAAAAAAGAGACACAAAAACCCTCGTAGCAATGCCAAGCAAGAATGGATGGATAGAGTTTATCATCGTACTAAACTTTGGTAGAACGACAGCCCAATATTTGACTTTTCTTCGAAACTCGATGCCGCATTTTCATAACAACTTCATTTTCACATCGATCGCAGCAAGCCGGCACTGCAATTTAACTTCAAATGCCTTGTTTATAAGACAGTGAACCTCCAACAGTAATACTTTCGTATTATGCTAAGACACTGTATTAGCCAACGCTGCAACGCAGATAGGTCGATTTAGAAAAATGGTGCCTTACAGATGTAACGCCATCTTCCTCTCGAACAACTCAATACTACGAAGCCATCTCCTTCGCAGTCCCACCAGGACAACCGAGTCTCGAGCCCCAAATAAACAAGTACTACTCAACTAATTATTCTGAACATTATTTAGTTATTCAATTCAAACCACGACCACTGACCATTTTCTACAATATCGAAAACAGTTTTCGCAGTTCACATCTTTGAAGAATACCCACCATTCAAGATCCAGTAGTATACGCCCTCTGAACATGCATCAATGAGCAGTTCACATAATGATACGATGGCAGGTGGACGAATAGAACAATGGAGTGGACCTTGAGAGAACGAAAACGACTTCGAAAGCGACCACTGAGACGATGGAATCCATTGTTTATTGCACTCGTTAGTCACCTATACTCACACCTGGGATCAAATTGAAGATCAGAATCGACAAACTAATGCGTACGCAAACATTCATGGAGAGCGGTTGCAAGACAGCGAAACGAATAGGTGAACTACTGAAGACCTGAGCAGCATGTGAAAAGAACTTGCCTGAGTATTTACGTTGGTAGTTTCTTGTTCTAGTATTGCAAGTGTTTAAAAAAATTGCAACCTCGCAACGGTTTACCGCCTAATCGTGGCTGGAAGGTGTTTCCTAAGTGTCGGGCTACTGCATTCAGTGTGGAGATTCTTCCACTTGGCAGAGTCTCCTAAGCTGAGAAGGAGTTCGGCGTTTCCATCAGCAAGCCTAGCTAAGAGTAAACCAATATCAGTGTCCATCACCGTTCTTGTATCAAAGTCGCTTGGCGGCAAATCTCCCTCTGATCCACTAGGGCGGCGACTGCCCGTGATGCTGGTGTCCACGCAACCAGTGGGGGACGGGCCATCCAAATATCCAAGTAGTCAGATAAAAGGACAAAGGATTAATCTCTTGGCATTGATCAATCCTCGAGGGATACGCCATGCATTCGACTTCATTAAGTATCGTTGGACGTGATTGGGAATATTGGAGAAAAAATAACGATGCGACTTGGTCTATCACTCTTAACAAATGCCATATCTGGAAGTTACACGAGGAAAGTAAGAGAAAAGAGAGACCGAAAAGAAGTGAACTGTGTTATGTTATGTGAGAACTGTGAGAATTTTTGTTGTACATACAATTATCGCATGTGTTCATGATTTCAATTCGATGATCCCAAAAATAACCAGCTTTAGAAAATGTAATGTTAGAAATTCTTTCTTTGCAACAACGATCCGTTCAGCAGCTGATCACTCGCACTTTAGGTTGGAGCATCATGTCGGTTAGTCTTAGTGGATGAAAACTCATAGACAAATACGCACACAACCTTCAGCTTCTATTACCTCGAAGAATATGAAAGAGCTGAGTAACGAACCGCTGACCATTAGTTGTGCAGTTTCATAATCCAGAGATGAAACAGGGAAATGTTTTGAACTGACTAGTATAAATGTACTTCCGCATTTTTTGCGATTGCGATCATAGCAGGCAATGGCATGCCGCTCGATCGGACCTACGTCACAGTCCCGCATAATTTCATTGCATCCTTTCAACGGTTTTATTTACATCTGACAAATTTTTCTGCGAATGGTCCCATTGTTGGATAGAATTGCATCGGAAAAGCAAAGCAGGTAATTTTCAAATAAAAACTCTGGTGTACCTCACGTGCCTCATGCAAGTATGATATCGATGATTCTTCTTAGCTTCATTCAAACAGTTCTATAATTAGCATGTGTGGAAACTGTGCCGCAATATCGTCCACAATTATTTATAAACTTCTATAAAATTATAGAAGAACGTAGTTGAGGTAGTTGATGTTTTTATTATCTCGACAAACCTTTCAGTCACAGACATCTTCAGCCAGATTGCTCGTGAAAATTCGATGCGGTTATTACCTAGCTTTCTCTCGAGATCACAAATAAGCGGACTGCTAATTCTAAAAAAATTGTCTCAGTTGGTATAAATGAAGTATTAAGAGCCGACAGAACAGAAACAACCGGTTCAAAAGTTTTAAGCAGCAATAACAGCACGTACTTGAAGTCAAAGTTCTAGTGCTCGATGTCAGCAGGCATTAATTGCATTACGTCTTTGTGTCCTAAGCATTTGCAACACAAAAAATGTTCGCCTGGGAACTCTTCCAGAAAACTGGAATCGCGAACAGTGATGAAAAAAGAACAAAGCTCTGCGCGTTGATCAATCCCTGAGGGATGCGCCATCCATTCGAGTTCATTAACCATTTTTCGAGGTGATTGAATGCAGATGTGGCCTTTACAATAAGTCACAGTGGCCTATCGATGCATGGAGTCAGCACTGCTACCTTCTCAGACAAGTCTGGCACCAATGTCCGGCCCCCCGGAGGAATGGAAGGCTTGGTGAATCTCCGGAGATCGATCCCATGTGTATTGCAGGGCGCTTGCGACCACAGCGTCCGAAACACACAGCAGCGTACATCAAGACAAATCATTGCAGCCACACTTGCCGTTTCCGCATGGCGATGTGTTCCAGAGGGTTGCAATAGCTTTCTTTAAATCGATGAAGGTGAGACAGAGGGATCTTTTTTGCTCTTGCGATAGTTCCTTGAGTATTACTATCGTGTGCATGTGGTCGACCACAGTGAATCCATTTCGAAAGCTTGCTTACTCACATGGCTGTCTTTTTTTCTAGCGTTTTGTAAACCCTCTTTGGAATGAATGAAGTGAAGAGTTTATATACGACAGACAGCGAACAGATTGGGTGATAGGTGTAGATATCGTGATGTTCATTCTTTTTGAACTACGACACAATTTTGCTAGTATCCGATTGAATATGAGACTGCATTTTTGACTACTAACGTGGCCATTGGCCAGCCCCCCGAATAAAATCTATGTTCAACAAGCCATCGATTCAGTACAGAGAGTTATGAACGTGTTATATGATCAAAAAGTAATCTAACTACATGAAAATATTGAAAGACAAGCAGTTATTGTCAATTTTGTCCACTAAATAGTTCTTGCAACCAAAAGGTTCAACGCTTTCACCATCGCAACCAATTTTTGCGTAACAGAATCGTCAGAGGGTATGGCATTGAAGAGCACCTGAGATGCGCATTGAAACCAAGATATAAGGTCCCAAACGTACAGCAGCTTACATATTTAGATTAATACGCGTTGTCGTGAAAGGGTTAAACGCTCTTCCGTTTTCGCAAAACAAATAATCACTGCAGCCACACGCACTTGTCGTTTCAGCATGGCGATATATTCCAGCGAGTTGCAATCAAGGCTGAGTCCGACTCCACCCAAAGTTTCGCCTACATCAACCGGACCATTTGCTTTCGCGTTAAATTTAGGTTTCTCACATCGCCACCGAGGTATTCACTCTGTGTTCTTGTTTTCAAAGCAATGACACTCGTTGAATAGGATAATACGGAAACAGGAAAAACTCCATTAGTATTTCTGATGCATTAAAAAGATCGCATCTGCAATAGTTATGGTTTTTGAAACGGTTTCCAATGAGCTGACGCTTTCATTTTGTGGTTTCTTATATAGGTGGTGAAAGAAGTACAACTGCTGATGTGGGACCAACTAATAATGCCTGCTACCAAACATTTATGTTTTGTGAATTTCAAGACAATACCACTGCAAGAGAATTGGATAGAAGTTGAGTTAATGGATTTTCAGCAACGAGATTGCCAAATTGCTGCCACAGTGATTTTAAGCTGTCTAACGAAAACCAATGCAACCAGATAAAAAAGTGGCTAAGTGATTGAGAATGCCTTCTTCGATTATTAAGGCAACACCAGGTTGACAAAAAAATATTGAGAATGATTAAATGTGATGTGCTTGAGTTTGTGTTCAGTTGATCGACTGTTCTTTCTTCGCTGTGAGAGCAAATAAAACCTTTTTTTTTCGAAAAGCTTTCTCATAAGGGTATTTTTATTCTACACTAGTAAAACCGGTCATGCAAAAACTTAAGGACAGGTAGTGCTAACATGTTATACGCTAAATATCGTAGTAGTGATCGGAATGATTGTCATGTTAATCAAGCACGTTACGGCTTAATGTCTTTTCTTTCCTCAAACAACAATAGTTGATCACAGATTTGGCACTGAAGCTGATTCAAACGTTCTCAAAGGTACTGCTTATTAGTGTGCTACAAAAAGCATTTGGAAAGTCCGCAAAAAGCCATTTAAGAGAAAAAATGATCGTGCTGATTCTTTGATAACCGCCGATACTTTTCTATGTCTGGAGCAACAAGGGTCTAGATTTTGAAGCGTCTATACAAGAGGCTTTGCTTTCCAGTCATAAGCGTACGTATGGCACCATCATATATACGCTTAATACTAGAGAGATAGTATATCAATGACGTCATAGCGTCCATTTCTACGAGATCCTGACTCGGAAGCGCATCAGTACTAGAGATCCGGACCTTAAGCAAAAAAAAACGAAAAAATGTGGTTCCTATATTCGAGAGCACTGACGTTTTTCTTTACATTCTTGTTGACCAAAGACGAGGTGTTAATTTATCCTTTATTTACGAACAAGACGTTTCGGCGCACTTCGCTTTCCTCAGAGCCAGGGAAAGCCAATTTGATCGCAATCTACCCAGCCAAACACTTACACAACGAAAAAGAGAAAGCGCTAAACGAAGATTTCAACCACATTTAACACAGAAAACTTTTTTGCACTTGGTTGAAATCTTGTTTTAGAATTTTCTCTGTTTGGTTAGGGAAGTGTTGGCCTGGGCAGATTGCGGTCAACTTGACTTTTCCAGGCTCTGAGGAAGGCAAAATTCGCAGAAACATCAAGTTGTTCGTCAATAAAGAATAAATAACACCTTGCGTTTGCTCAGCAAGAATAAAGAATAAAAGGGTAAAGCCCTCAGAGTTGATCAATCCTTGAAGGATGCGCCATGCATTCGACTTCATTAAGCATCGAATGGAGGTGATTGAATGCATATGTGGTCTTTACAATGACTTGCGACGACTTACCGATCTATCGACCCAGTACTTCTACCCTTCCAGAGAAGTCTGGCACTAATTTGCCCCTGGAGGGTGGAAAGCATGGTGGGCCATGTGCGCTGGGATCGATTCCACGTGTGTGTAGCAGAGCGCCTCTGACCACTGCGCCACACGCATCCTATTGAACAAAGAGTGTTGGCGAAAAAATACATTTTCCTCCTAGTGTGTATCTTAAGGGTTTGGTAATTTTTGTCCTGAGAAACAAAAAACCTCGTGGCTAATGCAGTTGCTAGTGGAATGTAGGCCTTCGAATCAATTCTCGGCACCGAATAACCACTAGCTTTAAGCAGAATGCTCGACTTCGTGAAAAGACACCACGCGAGACTTTCCGTAGTTGTCACAGGGCAATACCTCAAACTTGGGCAATTAAACCGTTTATATACATAGGTGCAACGTCAGTACAACACTAATATCCACGGAGAACTATTGGCACACAAATAAGGCAAGTTCAAGACTATGAGGTGCTGTACCTACTACTGAAGTGAGGCTAACAAAACCATTAGAGTATTGTAAATAATACTATTACAATATTAGCACTATGATAACAGCAACTTGATAACAATTGCGAGTAAGGGGATGCGGATGATGGCGCCCGCACTGGCTCGTACAGTGGCCCAGACGCCGAGGGCTAGAAAAACAGAATAGTGGGATACACACAAGCCGTGCATTAGTCTGTTCTTGGGATCGTATCTACAGCGGTTGGGTGCACTTCCACATTAATCGATGACGACAGCAAGTTACCTTAGCATTGATGGTGCAGGTGACTACGAGCGAGATGAGTCATCTGCGGAACACGGTCAGGCGGCTGGTCTTGGATAGCGATATGTCTGCAACGTGAAGTTTGAGCATCGATGGGTACCACCATTGCCTAAGATATCACGGGCTAGAAAGATGACGACTGAAAAATGATGAGCCTATAGCGGCTTAACAAACACACAGCATAGGTACGCCGGCCAGCGGCCTTGTACGTAGGGTGTGGGAGGAATGGTACATGCCACTGACGGCGTTGCAGACAGAACACATTGGAGGATAGCCGCCGCTGCTGACAACGCACCGCAGACCGATTGATAAACAATGAACATTGACACGAGGATGAGGATCAGGATGATGATGAGGATACACTGGGCTGATGGGAAGCGTGACGTAGTGACGGTGATGGTGAACTGAATTACAATTCGCAAGTGTCATTTGATAATGATATGATGAAGTTAATGTACAATATGTACAATAATGACTACGTGCTGTATGACTTAACAACTACGATAATTTACATTGGTGACACACGAGGTCAATACGGTACGGATTTAAAAGCGGACGAACCCCTGACAGGGACGAACCAGGATAACAATTCACGAGGCTATTTATATGCTTCTGGAGAAGGCGGCATTTGGCACCGGTCCACCATCTTTACCGAAAACATTCGTCGGTTTCCAGATCCTCTATAAACAAGGGATCGGCTGGCGGAAGACTGCTCTCGCAAAACATCGTACTACGTCATTTGCTAGGCAACTTGACAAACAGTGGATATGATCCTTACTACAGAAACATACAGTAATAGAAAGATAGAAATAGATATAGAAAGAAATAGAAACTATTCTGGGAATAGTTGCTATAGTGGCCATGTGTTCCAACAAAAAGCAGAAGTACACCTTCGTGAGTGCGACAAATATTGTTCACCCTACTTAGCAAGACTTCTTTTCAAATGGGGAGATCCCTAACATGCGTTCACTGAAGCCCAAGCTTTCGGCCGAAAACTACTTATTCATTCTCACCTTCGATTTCACGTGTGTGTTGCAGGGCGCCTCCGACCACTGCGCCACACGCACCACTTGCTCACAATAGAGAAAGCAAACCATGTTTACATCATTCAGTCTTAATTACGTTGGAGAACATTTTCCAATAGAAATAAGTACCATGCGTAGTGCCGCGTTAAAGCATTAAAACTGCATTCGAATGATAGTAGTGATGAAACACAACACTCTCATTGAGATGACACCCTGTATAGCTTTTTACAATGACATAGCATGTCAAATCTCAGAAGGCGAAGAACGCTGGTTGACAAATCTGTCTTTCTCATGTGGTAAGAATAAAGGTGCAATGCAGCTGCCAAATGGGTTAAAATGGAGGACTTGTATCCCTATATCCGCCACTCTTCTGGTTACAACGCTTGTTTCACCGAGTCTCTCCAAAAAGCGGTGATTTTGATGTTGCCGATGGAGACGCGAGCATCGCGGCTGCACTAAGTGATGCTACAACCTTTGCATACCACTGAGGAACTAAAACTCTATGAAAAGAAAATTTGCGACCAAAAAGTAAGCATTCCATGGATGTTAGACGGTACAGGGCACTGATATTTGAGGAAACACAATCATATATTAGGTCAAAAGTTCGTAAATTTGCATGTGAAGGAAATGCAGGGAACCACAATGGTGCTGAGATATTTGCAAAACTCCGTACCGCAGGTGAGTGTGGTGGGGAACGAAGTCGCTATTACCCTGTATCACACATGATACCCCTGCCGTGAAAAATTCTAAAGGCAGTGAATAGAAGTTAACATTGTGATGAAAAGAGGTAGTTCAGCCCAGCGGCAGGGGGAAACAAAGATTTGAATTATTCGTTTCATGCTTTTGCGCTTTGTATATTTCGTGTGTTTTTCTATATGCCAGAATGGTGCCACACTTTGTTTTACCTCAGACTGCAGAAATTCAACGTGTTCAATTGCAAATGTAAACCCATAAATGAAACGACGCTCTACGCATATACATATCATATATATATATATATATATATATATATATATATATATATATATATAGCAGTGGAGCATCGAAGTCTGCTTTACACCAGGGGGAACCGAATATACCTGATTCAACAAGTCGCCCGCTCATTGATGAACCGTCGTCCAACTGCTACGCACTAACATGGCCGCTTCACTATGCGTAGCCACTTAGAGATGGAAGTCCGGTGGAATGCTGGATTTCCCGTTTCACTGGGAACGAAGCATCATTGCACGCTAAGCGCTTTCACTAGAATGTCGGTCTGAGGTATCATGTGGGATCATGTGCAGCAACGAGGCATTCCTACTTCTGACAGACTTCGTAAGCACACTGTCTCGGCACTTCACAAGTTGCCTTCTGAGTGCAAGGTTCCCAGTCAATGGAAAACCAGCAAGACCGTGCTATTGTCCAAGAATGGTGACCTCCACGATATTGGCAACAATAACCAACTTTGGCTTGCTGTCCGTCGTCTACAAACTCCTCACTCGAGTCATCCTATACAGCACTGGCAGAATACCGCAGAATATTGAACGTTCAAAAACGGCAGCCAGTCGCCTTTCGGTTTCTCCCGGTGAACTCTAGGTACTGTGATGCTCGTTCAATAATTCGAAGCATTTGTGCATCTCCTCCCGTGTAGGAAAGACGCCAAAACCAAAACAAAAATCATCTATATATCTGCAATAGAGTGGCGGGCCGGAGACCGAGAACGGGGACTTCCATCTAAACATAAACGCAATGGCAAGGCTTGGTGCCAGTCGCTGTCCCATTGCCAGCCTAGCTTCGTTCGTTGGTTACATCGCCGTCATGCAGCTTATTTTGCGTACATTTCTTACGTCACGTAGAGGTTCTAGGAACATTTGGGTGTTCGTGAGGGTGGGCTGGAATGTGGTTAAGCAACTGGGTAAGTATTAGACTTAAAAACCAGGTTATTCTATCCGTTGCCCAGTCTACAAGGCTGATGATAGGTCTAACCTTGAATCATAACGGATTGGTTGACGCAACATCAAATTGAAGGTTTTGCCTTACGGATTTCGCTGCTATTCCAAAATCCCACAGCAGATCAGAGCATCGTCTTCTTCATGCAAGATTTCATCTCACACGGAAAGGGGAAAAAGCCACTAAATTCAAAAAAAGGGAAGCCCCAAAACAACCATAAACCAGAATTTATTCAATTCACCAGTCGGCTGATGGGAAGAAGCCGTTATCTATCGATGACATCGATCCGGAACACGATCGGCTCATTCGACATCTTTACGTTAGCGCTATGAAACCTGAGAGCTCGAAAGTCAGCATGAAACGTCTGTCTCCAGAAACACCTATGCTGACATACCAGCGTGGAATCGTACGAACTATAAGCAGCTGCCAACTCACGTTCAAACTTGAAAACAATGCAGACAGCGAACAAAAGGAGATCTTTAAAAGTGAGGAGCAGGAATAGTGGTCGAAGAGGCTGGGGCAACCAGGAAAGCCCACCGAGCAAATCAAAAGATGCCGTTCTTTACGCCAAACAGTCGAGGATTAGGTGGGCTGGACGCGTATTGCGTATGAATGACGAAGCGATGGACGAGAGCTGTAAGTGACTGGATTCCCTGGATGTTAAACGCACTGCAGGAAGACCACTGACCCGGTGGTCAGAGTTTTTCTCAAAAGGCCTGAAAGAAAGAGGAATGATGTGCAATGAGTCCCTGGAGCGATCAGAGCTCATTGGGCCACTCTTGAACGCGACAGGGAAATGGAAGATTTACGGGCGCCCACTCGAGTCACTGGACGGTCAAGGGAACAATAGATGACACAACTGTTGTGATTTGTAAGAAAATGTTACTTTTCAAAAAGTTGCTATTTAGAATTAGAACATTTAAATAATTCAAGACGAAATTTCAGTTTTTAAAATTACAAACCGAACTCCGTTGCTAACAAACGCAAACGCCGCATTCGGAGACATCGTGGAGTTCCGCTTGACAAAATCTCGCTTGTTTGATTGCTCTGTGTTTCAAGTGCGAACGGCAACATGAAGAAGCGACAAGAATACTATTTATGGACTATATGGGACTATAATTTTGCTGCAGTAGAATAGTAAACCTGGTATTCTGGTGAAAGACCAGCAGGTTCAAGTGGCTTTTCTTTGCGTTGACAAAGTTAATTGTGAACGAAGGTACGTTGACCTATAGCTGACAACGTGCGCTATTTTCTATTTTCGCCATTACAAATGAAAAGCAATTTACGTCGGACTCCCAACGTAAGACAGTAGCATATTCGTATTAGACTATTACGACATCCATTTTCTAGTGTTGAAAGCTTTTGTCGCAGTCATGGATGTAATTTGCGATCACTGAAACATCTTTGTAAAAATCTAATCGCAAGTCGCTGAATAGTGTTTCGACAGGGGTACTGAGATTTCCAGGTTAATTTTTCGCATCAATCCAACTACAGAAAAGGAACAGTGATGGCCCACACATAACTATTTTTTATATCTGTGTGGTGAAGAATTTGCGATAGCGAATTTCTAAGCACTTGTCATAAAGCGCATTCTGCTCTGCTCTGATGAAGAGCAAACCGTCGAAACGTTGGCCGACTAAACAGCTTTATCAACCTCGTGTATAAACAACATTATAAACGCCGTGACTATTTTACTACCGAGGTAAAAGACCGTCGGCTTTAAAACTACTGACGTTGTATTTACGTCGGTAGGTCCCTGACCTTTTACCCGAAATCACACATTGTGCTTATCCCAGCCGTTCGAAAAATCTGATGGTTTTTGGCATCTTGCGAATGTCTCTGGATTTGTGGATCCATATGGTAAAGGATTTTCCGTTTCCTTTAAGAACGTCACGGCATACTGATCTATGCAGTTCTCCTCGAAAATCCAGAGATAGCCATCCTGGGGCTTCATCGTCATCGAAGGCCGCCGCCTTCTGGATAAATAATGGCAGTGACCAGCTAACCCTAGACAAGTCTGGTGCCGATTTAACTGCCCCAGAAAGGACGTAAGCTGGTCGTCACGGTGAGAGCCTCGAGAATCCCACTCCTAACAGCACAGCTCCGAGGAAGGCGAAATCGCCGAAACGTCAGCCATCAACCAACAACACCAACAGCAGCGACAACAACAATTGCGACAACGAAGACCTATACCAACCTCGCATCTTCTCAAAAAACATCAGTTTATAAGATAGTATAAATAAATATACCAACTATTTTTTGCCGAGGTTTCTATAAAGTCGGCCTTTTGGGGCTATGACGAAATAACCACATAATAGTGAATAGAAGTTCTTGCACGGCTGATGGCGTTGTTGTCCCGAATTTCTGCATAGGAGACCATCGTCTCCTGTGTGCAAGATTTCACTTCTCGCGGAAAGAAAGAAACGCTTCTAAATCCAAAAACGAAGTTTCAAAACCACCACAAACTGTAATCCATCGAGTTCGTTGATGGGCTGTTGGGAAGATGCGACTCCTCATAAGACCAACGAAAAAATGCGATCGGTTCATTGGATGTCTTCACGTTAGAGCTGTGCTAAAAGCTAAGACTTCGAATGATGCCAAGAGGAGTCTGTCATCAGGAGCACTACAGCTGATATGTGAACGTGAACCGCCTCAGCCAAAAACAAGAGCCAACTCACTTTTTAACTTGCAAAACAGTTTAGAAAAGCGATAAAAGTTGTTCTTGAAGAAAGAAGAACATCGGCAACGGACGAAGCTGCAGAGGCTTGAAGAAGCATTCGCAAAGACCACCCAAACTTCGCCAATTACAAAACTAATGCTGGTTGGGCTTCAACTTCCGGACGGAACAATTACAGCTTCAGAAAGACAAAGGAGAAATTCATTCGTAGTTATTAAAAGGATCCCTTCAACAGCATTTTTCGCTTGCTTTTCGTATAAAATGAAGGAAGATGGATACATCGTCCTACCAGATCTTTCTTCTGAAATCGAGATGCTCTTTTCGCCGCTGTAGAATTGAACAACACCTCGTCCGGAACGGATAAGATATGGACATCTGGGCAACCTTCTTCCAGTCCTCGTGAGCGCACCGTCCTAGCTCTTCACACTTTAGCAGTTAGAATGAAGTTTTCCCATCTAACAGGATACCAGCAAGATTGTGTCGTTGTTCAAAAAGAGCGACCTTCACGATATCTACTCTTATCATCCAAGCAGTTTGCTATCCGTTGTATATAAACTCTTCACTTCCATCATTCTAAAGAGGATTTACAAAACACTAAAAAAGCACAGTCGTATGACCAAGCAGGCTTTTGCAAAGGGTTCACTGTGGTCGACCATTTAAATACGATCGTAATACTCATGGAGGTATCGCGAGAACAAGACAGATCCCTCTCTCTCACACTTTCATCGATTTAAAGCGGAAGCTAAAGACTTAGCTGATAGAGAAACAGTCATGGAAACCTTGGAGAGTCAGCGCATCCCTAATCAGCAAATAATGACTTTTGTGAGGCATAAAAAATCTCCTAGAGCAAGCAATAACGTGCTTGAAAACTCAGGCTAGCTCTCTTCACATGCTGCCCAGGTACTCAGTAGTTCACCTATTCGCTTTCGCTGTCTTGCAACCGCTCTCCATGAATGTTTGCATGCGCATTAGTTTGTCGATTCTGATCTTCAATTTGATTCCAGGTGTGAGTATAGTTGACTAACGAGTGCAATAAACAAAGGATCCCATCGTCTCAGTGGTCGCTTTCGAAGTCGTTTTCGTTCTCTCAAGATCAGTTCGTTGTTCTATACGTCCACCTATCATCGTATCATTATGTGAACTGCTCATTGATGCATATTCAGAGGGCGTATACCACTGGATCTTGAATGGTGGGTATTCTTCAAAGATATGAACTGCGAAAACTGTTTTCGATATTGTAGAAAATGGTCAGTGGTCGTGGTTTGAATTGAATAACTAAATAATGTTCAGAATAATTAGTTGAGCAGTACTTGTTTATTTGGGGCTCGAGACTCGGTGGTCCTGGTGGACTGCGAAGGAGATGGCTTCGTAGTATTGAGTTGTTCGAGAGGAAGATGGCGTTACATCTGTAAGGCACCATTTTTCTAAATCGACCCTATCTGCGTTGCAGCGTTGGCTAATACAGTGTCTTAGCATAATACGAAAGTATTACTGTTGGAGGTTCACTGTCTTATAAACAAGGCATTTGAAGTTAAATTGCAGTGCCGGTTTGCTGCGATCGATGTGAAAAATGAAGTTGTTATGAAAATGCGGCATCGAGTTTCGAAGAAAAGTCAAATATTGGGCTGTCGTTCTACCAAAGTTTAGTACGATGATAAACTCTATCCATCCATTCTTGCTTGGCATTGCTACGAGGGTTTTTTGTGTCTCTTTTTTTCTATATAGTATGTCATGAACTTACGCAGCCCTACATTTATCTCAACAGCAGACCAGGACAGCAATAACGATATGGCGAGATAGACAAATACGGTAGATTTATGTATGAATAAGCAACAACTATGAAACCCACCGATTGGAGCGAGCAACGTACGATAGACCTACACTACTTGTATTAATTAACAGCTTAATTAACAAAGTGGTGAAGACTGTAAGAACAGTACCTACGCGGATGGAAGGATAGTTAATAGAGGTGCTTTTACATTCCTTCTGGACGAAGTGATTACGATGAAGCTTTGGTTTCCCAGCTGCCCCAATCTGATGGGTGGAATAGAGTACCAAGCTGTATAGAAAACCGAGGACCGTCCACGCCCTTTAAAAAGATGTGAGCTGAACAACGTCTTTATTTTGCACTGAAGATGCATCAGAGAACGCTGCTAGTCAGAAAGCTGTTCTGACCTTTCTATATTGCCTGTGCCATCCAGATGACACTGATAGAACGATTTCGTAACACATGTGAAGGG
Organism: Angiostrongylus vasorum; assembly: GCA_018806985.1. Classification (NCBI taxonomy): domain Eukaryota; kingdom Metazoa; phylum Nematoda; class Chromadorea; order Rhabditida; family Metastrongylidae; genus Angiostrongylus; species Angiostrongylus vasorum. The sequence goes on along the minus strand of JADANN010000092.1, from coordinate 9,186 downwards.
GTGGAAGCGATATACAATCAGCACAATGAGCACCGAAGGTGTATGGAAGAAGTATTAGCTAAGATCTGTTTCATAAAAAATGTTTGAGAACACTCTCTGAATGTATCGAGTGTACCGAGTCATCTTCGGAAAACGTCGTTTAAGAGCCCTGTGTGTGTATGTATTTTTTTGCAAGGTCATCGATATAACTGAAGCATGGGCCCATGTTTCTGCTACGTAGCATAGCGTTGGAATAATCGTTGCGTCAAAAACTGAGGGTGTAAGTCTGTGGATCAGTAAGCTGATTTGTGGGACGTCCGAGTGCGGCCCATACTGCTCATTTTTTTCTATAGCTTCTTTTAAGTCGTTATCACATCCATTGAACAACAAAGTTAATACGTTAGGTGAAGTATTCTCAACTGGTGATCCATCCTGGAAGATGTTTTATTTCACAAAAGGTGTTTTTCATGAATTGGGATTTTTTCTGGTTTATTTGTAACATAATTTTCATCTGCATTTTGTTGGGCTCCAGAAAAATTTTTTTTAACTGGATAATGTTTGAAGTTGCAAGAATGATTGAAAAGAGTCGTTTAGCGTTGATCAATAATGGCGGGATGTGTCGTGTATTGAACCCAATTCTTCTCATCGTAGAGGTTATTGCATGCCTGTCTGGCCCTGCACATCGACTTCAAATTGCCTATCGGCGCATGGAATCGCTGTTTTTGCCCTTTCAGACAGGGGCTGGCACCGGTGCCATGTTTCGAACTCGTAGCAATTGAGGTTTGATAAGTCCGGGGCGTGATATCGCCTCACCGTTCGATCCAGTGCGAGGCACCTCTAACTAATGAGTTATATGAGCCACAAGGAGATTAAAAAATAAGTGGAAGATTATCTGTTCAATTTCGGCCAGAACAATAAGTAGTTTATCGCTTCCAGTTCGATAGAATTCGTTTGTATTATTGATATTAATGTATGGATATTATTAATAATACCGTGAAGTACTAGAGCTGCTCCTTTTTTCCGTGCTTTCTGTAGCAACTCGAACCTCAGAGAGAAAAAGTTCCATATAGTTTTTTCTCTAGAGATGTTCTAGGGTTTGGGTTAGGAATTGTGTAACTTAAAGTTGGTGTAGGATTTTCTGTTATATTTCCTTATTATGGCGCGTTCTGGTATTATACCTGTAAACCATCAAACTATCTCCATGCTGTGCCCAGTGTGTGTTTGTTAGATCCAGTTTCTGTGATGTCCTGCGTGAAACAAGATTTTTTGGCCCCTCACTGATCCTCTTACCTACAGACGTCATGGACAGGAGCATTCAGGGTGCGCAACACTGAGGGATGACCTTTTGCGATCTTGGCACTTGATTCCCTTCAGCCGACCTGACTTAGCGTTACTAAGGCGTCTCAACGTCTTCACCACCATTCCGATCCCAGAGAAGAATCTTTTTTGGCAGTGAATCCTTCGTTATGAGTGGCCGACTTCTTAACAACGACGCAGAAGGCCAATAATGAAGTATCGGAATAAAGTTAGTGATTTATATTATCGTCACAATGACACCGTTCACAGAAAAGAAAAAAAACAGCAACATTGTAGCACACAAGTTTAGAGAACTATTCCACTAAATTATATTGAATGTCGTTTTCATGTTGGCCGAAGAGTTGTTTTCTTCTAATTGTTACCAATCTTCATTCGTTAGTCTATAAAAGATTTAATTTAAAGGATGGCGCTCTGTCTCGGATCTTGCGAATGGATAGCCAATTAGTTTTTTAATCAAAACGCTTAATTCTTATTTATCTTTATATCCACAACCTATCATTTTTTTTCACAGTCGAGTATTATGTGAAATACAACAACAATGACGCTGAATTATTCGCAAATCTCGGTCTCATCGCAGCTCAGATTCGAGTCCGTGATTACCCTTTCCAGGGGTTCACGTGTTACCCACTGCACCACTGAGGCTTTGCTTCTCCTTTCTCTCACCCAGTTTGTTTAATTAAGGACCAATCCTTCTCCACCACAACGCCCGACCTCACGCTACGGAACCAGCGCTGCAGAAGTTGAACGAGTTGGGCTACGAAGCTTTGCCTTATCTGCCATATTGTCCAGATTTCTCGCCTGCCGACTATCACTTCTTCAAGCACCTTGACAACTTTCTGCGCGAGAAATGCTTTAACAACCACGATGACAAAAAATACCTTCAACGATTTCATCGCTTAGAATCGTCCAGAACTTTAGGCAAATAGAATAAATAAATCCACTTCTCTTGGCACAAATATGCATATTCAAATGGTTTTCATTTCGATTAATAAAGTTCTGTTTGAAAAAAAGTTATGGCATTTTTAAATAACATGGTTGAAAACGCTGATTTATTTCTGAACAACTTGTGTAAAGCATCACTACAGAAACCTAACTCCGAGTTGTGATGGCACACAAAAATCGAAGAGAATTGGGGAGACCACAACACTGTCAACCACTGTCCCAAACGGCACATTTACGTAAGTAAATGTGGGTTCCTTTAAAAATCCGAAAGAAATCAAATAAAGTTGAAAAAGAAAAGGTGATAGTGTACAAACAATGGAAAATCCTCACGTCTTATGTCAATATTAACCATCAGCTAGTTGGTAAAAAACGTTTAATGAGACGCTTCTGAATCGTAATACACGTGAAGGTGGGTTTGATTCAGTGTGATCCTTTCTCGTCTTCTCAGGTTAACAGGAAGACAACCTTCAGCCGTGAGACCGACAGAAAGGCCGATAAAACGGGTCGTAGAGGTGGCGAACGTTGGTGCACCTCTTAGGACATCCGCATTTTTCGACGTTCTCTCCGTCTTTGGGAACATACCATGGTAAACAGCCATGTGCACACGGAGTCCAAAATAGAACACAACGTTGATGAACACTCCCAACAGTTTTCTCTACTATTATTGTATTATATTATTATACCCATATTACATAAAATAAAAAGAATCCATACAACATACATATATGTAATATAGTATATGTATATGCATATATATATATATATATATATGTGTAATCTTAACCGATTATATATATTATCGACTATTATTGGAGTCGATCTGCCCCTTCTACGTCCTCGATCTCTTCCTCTTGCGGTATTGACAGGTGAGAACCTTCGGACAGTTGATACGTCATCTGGATATTTTTCTGAAATTAGAACATATTTGTAAGCGCAAACCACTAACCAAGTATATAAAAACTACCACTAATTAGAACGGAGACTGATTCGATAATCTTAATCAATTATATATATATATATATATTATGTTATATTATCACATCCTCCCAACACTTTAATGCCTCGTAGTGGCTGGGAGGTGTTTCTAGGTGTCGAACTGCGATGTACAGCGGAGGATTCATCCCCTGGCAAGGTCTCCCAAGCTGAGAACGAGTCCGGCGTTTCCATCAGACAGCCTAGCTAAGAGTAAACCAATACCAGGGTCCATCACCGTCCTGGTACGAAAGTCGCATGGTGGCAAATCTCCCTTTGATCCATAAGGGCTGCCACTGCCCGTGGTGGTGAAGGCCTGGGGCAGACTTTGGCCAGGTTGACCTTGGCATTCCAGGGAACCACAATGGCTTAACCAGCAAATCCCCGAAAAATGGAGATTATGCTGGGGCCCGCACAACCAGTGAGGACGGTCCATTCAAGTATCAAGTACCAAGTAAGTATATTATCATACGTATGTATTATATATATATGTATATATATATATATATATATGTATATATATATGTATATTAAATACGTGCGATTATATTACAAGTGAGTATTATACACATATATATGTATATATTTGAACTGCCTGCATTCACAACTGGTGCGGACCGCAACATGTTTTCCAATAGTTTAATTTTATCGCAATCGTTGTCCACAGTTATGTCATGTTCCATCATGTTGACCTGTTCTATTATCACTTCATTGTCCATAAATGGCTTTCAAATATCCTTCCAGCCTGTCTATGCGAACCAAAAGAACCTCTTTTTCTATTCTTTTAGACGATCGCCCTTGAAGATGTTCGTTCCTCCACTCTGGCGTGGATCTACCATATACTCCTTTTTCCTTCGAAAAAAATGTTAACCTACACTTCCGCATCAAAGCTGAAAGCTGGGAGGACCGCTGAGTCAAAGTTACGGATGCGGAACTTCATCTCCATCAACTGTTCAATGGTTTCTATGAAAGACTCTTAAACTTACTTCATGATGTCCTCCTTCATTGTAGTTTCCTCTTCATGTATTCTCCATCGTCCATTGAACGCGCTAGATGCATGTAGGATCTGGTGTCTAATCACAGAGCTCTCCATTTCTTTTCATCTAGGATAACGTCCTGGGTATTTCACCGACTAGGTTTCCTTCCAATTATGCCATTTATGCGCAACCTTATTCCTCCTTTCCACTGAATTGAGATCTTTTAACACCATCATTGCTTTTCTGGTGCTTTTCGAAAGGACGGCGACTTTGTCAACAAAACACAACTTCACGGAAAATTCTCGTTAACGTGTGGGGTTTCCTTTCGTCAGTTGAGTCATCCTAGCATCCACTGGAATGCGGGAGCGGGTAAGGTACAGCGGTTGTGAAACTGTTCATCAAACAGACGGCCTTACCTACCTCGATTCTAGTTCGACCGCACCCCGGAGCACCCAAGCCTCTGATCCCTCCGTGGCTGGTAAAGCAGCTCCAGTCACCTTGTCAGGGCAATCTCACTCTCTCTGATCCACGTGGCAAGCCTTGCCACGGCTTTCCCAGGATTATAGGGAGAATCTCGATCAGCAATCAACAATATTCGTGGCCAAATTGAAAAAAGTCCTTAAGGAGCAGCCGAGCGCACACCCAAAAAAAGGTCGGAGCCAGTTGTGGATGGTGGATGAGAGAAAAGGGATCGAATGCAAGAAATGCTGGGAACCGCACAGTGTGACACAGGAGATGGCAAGTTATGGAACAAAAAACAAATAATTATAAGACTCACCTGACGTCGCGGGACTCTGTAGATCAGATTCTTTGCTAAGACGTTGAGAGTCCCTTCACCTCAGTGAAGTGGAAATGACTTCTTTAGCCATGCTGGAAATCGATAACTTAAACGAACAAAAAACACGTATACGCGTATTTGAACACGTTGATGAATTGTGTCACCTTGACTTTCTCACACTTTAACAAGTAATTCCACCTGTCGGCCTTATCGATCACGCCGGTCAACCAACCATCTCGTCGCATTGCTACCCATATCGATCAGAAGAACGTCAATCCATTAGGTGTTTCAATAAACCGTACACTGAAAAAAACGCGATGAGTTGCTTGAGTATAAGAAATATATCGAAATAGTTCTGCTCACACCTAACATCGTTGTCGCTTGATTCCACAGAGTACTCAACAATAAAAGTTAAGGCATTGTTGTGACGAATTATTGATCGGATAGCTTTAGAATGACTACACTAGCGAACCTCAGGACTCCTTCCATTTATTTCATTGTTATGAAACCATCAACTAGAAATGCGATCGAGTGATTATGTGGCTTCGGCTGAATCTCGAACCTCCGCTTTCTTTGTTCAGTAGCACGTTGATTGCTGGTCGAGCGTGATTTTTTGTAAAAATCAAAGGCAATGCGCTGTGGTGGTCCCAGATCACCACAAGAATTTGACCCCACTTGTGTACTGAAGGGAATTTGCTACCTTCAAATTTGGAAGTTTTTAGGACCAGAGCGGTTGCTGTAACGGCAGCGAATTAGTCGCCCCCACCGCATGAGGACGATCTGAAAACCTGAATCCGACAACAGATGGTAAGAGATAAAAATCCGGATAGGAACAACACGTCCACGACATGCCGTGTATGCTCTTCTTAATCTGTAGTTACGACATAGGACATTTCGCTCAAACGCCGATCTTTCCATCAGTCTTGACGCTTGTGGATACTAATTTCAAAGTGATAGTATAGCCATCAGGAACCCTAGCACCATCCTCCGTCCTTGACCTCCGTAATAAAAAAAAGCCGTCACTTTAATAATTAATCACAAACCAGTGTATAAATCGTATAACCGTACAACTCAAGCGGAGATCGATGATAACCTAACAAGTAGAAGATAAGGACTTCATTGCACCTCCTTTGTCCCATCACTCTTTAGTGCAGCCAATTACTACCATCTCCCTTGCAGAGGTGTGAGCCATGCGTTGGAATAGAACTCCTGCAATCGGTGAAGAATTAAAGGACGTCCATGATGGTATCACTTCTGAACAAAAACTCTTCTGCTATCATACGCGCCAACAAACGTATGGCAGGCTGATCAATGAAAAAATACTGGTCGAAGGACTTTGCACCTTGTATCGAACACATCTCAGTTTTCTAATTGAGTACCTTGAAACGCATCTCTTGCATGATAGCGTTGCTCAAAAAACAGCAAAGTTAACAATGTTCTAAGGACAAATCCAATTTGTCCTGTCCTTTACTTGCTTATTAAAACACATCAGCTTACTTCAACTGATGACATTACGTCGACGAACCCATCATCAATTAAAGTTAGACATATCATCAATTGTATAGGCGGGCCAACGGATAGAATAACGGGGTTCCTAAACCTTATCGTGACCCTGTTGCTAAAACTCATTCTAACCCATTTACCCAACACCAAAATATTTCTAGACCACCTACGGTGAGCGCAACCAAACAGCGCGCATGTAATGGAGTCATTCGATGTTGCTTCACTTTATACCAACGTATCGAATGACTCCAAAAATGCAAGCCATTCTCGAGTTGCTCGTAGAACACGAGAAGAAAGTAAAAATGTACGGCTTGTCGACTGCACAACTGATGACTCTCTTAAAACAGTGTCTTAGTTGTTCAATCTTAAGGTGGTCTGGGAAGTATTTTGTACAAATTAGAGGAATGGCCATGGGACAGCGTTTAGCACCAAGGCTTGCCATCGCTTTCATGTTTATGGTGGAAGCTCCAGTTCTCGATCACCGACCCTTACTCTACTGTCGATACATAGACGACTGCTTCATCGCCTTTTCCACACAAGAACAGATGGATGAGTGCTTTGAATTGTTAAACCGACAGTCAGAGTATATAAAATTTACAGAGGAAAAACCGACTGAGAAGTGGCTTCCATTCTTAAACATCCAAATAAAGCTCTCAGAAAGTGGATATATAATAAAATGGTATCGTAAGCCAAGTAGTAAAAATATACTAGTTCACTACTTCTCTTCTCGTCCTTCACTCATGAAAAAAGCACTTATCGAAAACATGTACCGTACGGCTAAAAATGTGTGCACAGGAGAAGAGGAAAGGAAGGAATCGCTAAACCTGACATGAAAAAATAGCAATCTCCATTGGCCACGAAGCAAAAGCCACTCGCGTCAGACAAGAAGGTAGAATTGTTCCCCAAAATAACGTGGAGAACGTAAGTAAGATCCATTCTAGGCTACCCTTCCTACCAAATTAAATAAGTTCCGCCACTAAGAGGTGCTTAAGGAAAAGTGGTCTTGAAAACTATGCAGCGATTACTGGCCTTCCAGCCAATACCCTACGCCGCCAGTTAGTTCGCAACCGTCTCTATGATCGTTTGTGGAGCTCAGAAAACTGTATGATCCCTAACGGAAGAGATGGGGATTGCATGAGTTCAGGTATAATATACTTTATCTCATGTAACGCATGCGGTGAGGAATATATTGGGGAAACGGGTACAGCACTTTGTGTCCGCATAAAAGAACACCTAAATTGGAAAGTTAAAATTCGTCAAAACACTCTTCTAGGTACGCTTAGGGCACAAAAAGCGCAACGGCGATGATTTTGAAGTGACTGTGCGGATTCTAGCGCATGAATCGAAAACATCAACCCGCACCCTTGGGGCGTTTTGGATAAATTTCAAAAATCCAAAGATGAACCAGAAAGGCGAATTCCTCACTATCACACGTGACCTGGCGCCCTAATTCAAAATGATATTTTGACCCTGGGGTGTGTCTTGCTCGCGACCCCACGTGAACAACGCGTGGACCAGTCCCACTCGTGAAGTCACGGTGAGTAGCCTTTCTGTTCAACATTGCGTCTATTTAAAAGTTTGATCTTCATTAATACTTTGGCCTTTTCATCCGCTGAATAATTAAAGTTTTCTAATATAAAAATACGTCCAGGCTCTGAGGAACGCGAAATCGCCGAAACGTGAGCCATCGACCAACAATACCAATAACAACGACAACGACAACGAAGACCAAAACCAACCTCGCCTCAGCTAGAGATGATCAGTTTATTAGATAATATAAATAAATAAATACATCAACTATCTATGCCGAGGTTCATAGAAAGTCGGTTTTTTGAATGTCCTAAGGAATTCACACGGCAGGTAATAATTGTCAGCTGCGGGAGATCTCTGTAAGAGATACATCAGCACAGGCGAAAAAAGGTTAATACCGCCTTAGAAAAGGAGTGCAGAGGTGTCGATAAGATGCGAGCATAATGCTCTACAATCAGCACACTAAAGGACAAAGACGCATAAATCATCACTTGGCACCGTGAAACGGGGTTCAAGACGGAAGAGTCTCATCCTGGTCTGTCTAGTTCCAAAATTCCTATTCTAACCCTTGAAATAAGTGGTCGAGAAAAATACCTGGAACCTTTCCTAAGAAGTTTGAGTTGCGGTCGAAAGCACGAAAATAGGCAGCTCAACACTCCCATACATTAAAAACTTGCTTCAAACTACAAGTTCCATACTGCATGAACTTTCGCAATCCCTGTGACAATATACCTACACAGGAAAAAGACGGACTAGTATACTGCCGCTCGTGGCTATTCCACCGAAAACGAGCGACTATAGTGGTGACCTTCGATAATACTCCACTACTGCACGATTTGCTTGAGTGGATTTTAATGGCAGACCACGAAGATTGTGATCTCGCACATATATAGAGTTTTGGAAAATCAAACAGCACATGAAACCGTATTTCGAAAGGCATTTCGCCTACAGAGCGTGTTTAAACCGTTTGTAGGTTGTAGTTGTATGTTGAGAATACCATCTGCACAGAGTTCTAACGTTTGCCGGATTCGAAAATACATTCGACGGCTTTGGAACGAACGTGGTAATGAGATAGTTCGTGAAGCAGGAAGTGAACACTTTCTACTTGAGAAGTCTAGTAAAGAGCTATCGCTCTAAATGGAAACACAGCTCTTTCTTGAGACCCTTTTCATCCATACATGAGAAAAG